>JANTPZ010122083.1:0-28013 GCA_025593235.1 Vachellia pachyceras | reverse complement strand
TGGTTGTATATAGTGCCACAAGGAATGAGAAGCTTAATGAATTACATCAAACAAAAGTATGGAAACCCACCTGTCTTCATAACTGAAAACGGTAAATCTTCCAATATTGAACAAAAAATATTTGCAGAAACTCTTATATCCCCTTCAGAGTATCACCATTGCATAACGACTGTGAGCTAATTAGCTAAACAATCTCCCTCTTTTTCTCACGGTCGTCACAGGGATGGATGATCCAAATAGCCCATTTACCTCCATTAAGGATGCTCTGAAGGATGAGAAAAGGATTAGATACCACACTGGCTATTTGTCTAACTTACAGGCATCTCTTGCGTATGTAAAAAAATCTGTCATTACTTTTTTGTTTTGTGTGGCTAATTACTGTAAAATCCATCCATGCTGTATTTATTTAAGTGAGAATCACCACAAGGTCACAAGGAAGGAATGCAATTACCAAAAAGTCCCTATAACAAGTAGCAATAGCATGAACTTGTTATTTTATACACTTGAACTTGTTATTGTATGTTGCCTAATTATTACGGGACATTTCGGTTATCACTTCCTTCCTTGGGAAGGAAATGAATCTGAAGGAGTTTTAATTTGTGGTTTGCACGGTGAGAGATCAGTGAAGATGGGTGCAATGTGAAAGGGTACTTTGTATGGTCACTGCTGGATAACTGGGAGTGGGCAGCAGGATACACTGCCAGATTTGGTCTCTACTTTGTTGATTATAAAGACAAGCAGAAGAGATACCCCAAACAATCTGTAGAATGGTTCAAGAACTTCTTGAAATCAGCCAACTGATGTTACAGCTAATATATGATGAGTAAGTGAATGGGACTAGAAACTTGGTATCCCCCAGAAATAAAGAGTTTTTATCATGTCACTGTTTCAGTGTCATTACTTCTCAGCATCATGTTCCACCATTTTGATTTTACACCCAAGATGTCTAGAATCCCACCTACATTTAAATTACCATAGTTATATTATATTATGGAATTCAGAATCTCAGTTTTTTTTATATGGATATCTGACTTGATCAGATTTTAGCATAATTTTATTATATTAAGTGATTAAAACCCCTTCTACTAATATCAACTTCTGTTGGTTTTGGAATCTCTCTGTCATGAGCTCTTTGATTTGTCAAATATTTGTAGATCAACCTATGTTTCTGATATACGAATACATAACAAATATTAACATTTTTAAAACTCTTGTGAATACGTTAAATCACTAGGATGCTTACACATTATATATTAAACCAAAGAATCTAGTCAGGTTTTCACTTTATGACTTAATGAATAGTCAATAGTATAGTATGGTATAGATTTGTTATATGTACGCGCACGCGCGTGTCATATACATATGTGTGTGTATTGACATTGAATGTCTTTTATTTTCGATGTAGGAGAGTGAGTAATATTGAGAAACATGGATTTTTAGTGCTGTCGATATGGAGGAGCAGCAGTGAAGTTTTCTTTTTTGTTGATCGGAGAGTAAAAGATTTAAATTTATTTTCAATTGTTGATGATGTTTAGACAGAATGTAAATCATGTCATTGTTTATGCTGTTTCCACAGCTATTGGGATTTATAAATATAGTGTGACTTTTTTTTTCAAGCAAAAGGATTTCAGAGTCATTTGCTAGAAGAACGGTCTGAATTGTTATGTAATTGAACTCATATATGGTACTAATTCAGAAATTCTTTCAACTTCTCTAACTTTAATAACCTGGTCCATAAGAAACGCCTTATAAACCATATGATTAATCATTTGTAATTTGAAACTACCACCTCTTATAGTACTACCTCATGTTGTTAATATAAAAGTCATTTAATTTTTTTTTTGAGATTCAACAAATTGAATACATTATTTTAAATTATTTATTTATGTGTATCATTATATTATATATCAATTTACAAGTTAAGTAAATTAATTTGAAGAAAAATAGTCAATATAGATACTTTAAAGTAATATATTTAACCTTCTAATATTTTTAAAAATTCAATTAGATATTATAATAAAGACTTGATTCACTTTTAATGTAAAAGTGAATTTACTTTTTTTTTTAAGATTAAAGAAGTTAAAAACATTATTTAAAAGTATTTATATTAATAATTTTTTAAAATTAATTTATTTGATTTAAAAACTGAGATATAATTTTGTTATATAAATAAATGCTTTACAATAATACATTCATTATGCTTAATTTCTTTAAAAAAAGTTAACAGATTCTTATATAAATGATCAGACGTAAGTAGTAAGCCATTTAGTTTCCCAATCCCTTCAAATTAGTAAATGGGGTCTGAGTTTTTTTTTTGGGATCTGAATCTGAGATTAATTATTTGAAGTAATATATTTTATTTATTGTAATATCCAATTAGAGAAACTTTGATGTGTCATTCACATGCCTATTTTTTTTTTTTTTTCTTTTTGCTACAATCAAATGTATATTTTCTTTATTTACAAGTTTTGTACACATATTATGTGTGCATTTGGGAACTCCGTTGGGAGAAAGGAGTTACGACTTTTGAGGTGATTTTATAGATTTTGATATGATTTTACAGATTTCGAGATGATTTTTATGGATTTCGAAATGGTTTTTTACAGTTTTCGATATGATTTTGTTATGACTTACTTATATCATTAGGGAAAATGAGTTCCCAAACAAACATTATATCATCCTACTTAGAAAATGTAGGAGTGTTGATTTATAATTCACTTCTACCACTGCTATTATTATTCCATATATATTAAACATATATTTATGGCACTGTCATTATCAAGCTCATGCACCATGTGTATATAATTTCATAATTTCCCAAAAGGTGCGTGGCATCAAGAATTCAATATATAATTTTGAAATCCATTGGATCGTTTTGAAACTTCATATAAGTATAAGTACTTATAAACATGTTCAACAATATTTTTTTGTAAAATGAGACAATCTTCTTCACATATTTACCTCGATTTGTGTAAAAGTACTTATAAATATTTTTTCATTGCGTTCCCAAACGGATCATATACAGTCATTGAAGCTTGATGCGTCCAAGTTATAAATTCAAGGCACGTCACTTTCAATCTACATTGGTAGGAGGGATTTGGGGGCAAGAATTTTTTTTTTATGAATTCAATTTGAAAAAAAGAGAAAAATAGAGTTAAAAATTGTTAATTAATTTTTCTTATTATTTTATTTTACATATTCACTTTATTAAAGTTCTGTAACTCCATTTTTTAAATTCAACAAATAAAATATTTTCCTCATCTAAATCTCTCGTACAAAAAAGTCACTCCTTACTTTGCACCTTAATTTCCCATTACTTATGAAACACTGTATATTCATCATTATTTACATTTTTACATACGCAAATTCAACAATCATTCATTTCAATGTTATTTTAGTCGAATGCTTAATAAAAACGCCATGTGTTTTTTTTTACTAAATACAATTATCTTTTATTAATTTTTAAGATAAATATTATTTGACGCACGGTAAAACATTAAATGTGAACATATTTCATAACAGGAATTTAAATTTTGATTAATCACGTTGTGAGAGACTAACAAAACTATGGTGCTAAATAATATTGCAATGTTAATAATATGACTATTAGACTAAAAAATCAACTTTGTTCATGGTGCAAGTCTTTCAATTCTTTGTATCAGATATTGCATATAAAAACATAAAAAGTATGTTAAAATGTGACACATGGTAAAAATATTAAATTTAATATGAGATTGAAGTGATTTTTAATATTACTCTTACTAAATATAAAAACATAAAAAGTATGTTAAAATGTGACACATGGTAAAAATATTAAATTTAATATGAGATTGAAGTGATTTTTAATCTTACTCTTACTAAATATAAAAACATAAAAAGTATGTTAAAATGTGACACATGGTAAAAATATTAAATTTAATATGAGATTGAAGTGATTTTTAATCTTACTCTTACTAAATATAAAAACATAAAAAGTATGTTAAAATGTGACACATGGTAAAAATATTAAATTTAATATGAGATTGAAGTGATTTTTAATATTACTCTTACTAAATATAATAAACTTCAATATTATATTGATTTCTATTCTCTCCGTGCACCCTTGTTAAATATAAATGTAAAAAATATCCAATACTCCTTAAAACTATAGAGTGTCTCATAAAAATGGTAAAGTAGCATCTAGCATTTTTATATTATTTATCATCATGATATTGTTTTTGTGGTGCATCCACCAACTTAACACATCATAATGTTATTTTTTTTTAATTACATCATACATTCTAATTTTATTATATATTTTAGATTGATAGATGCAACTGAAGAATAATATTAGAAATTTACTTTACCTAAAAAAATAACTAGTAGTAAATTTTTAAAAGATGTCCAATTATAAGGAGCACAGAAAGAATAACTTCATGTGTGAGCGAGAGACAGTGTGTGGATTATACTATACCGTGTGTATATATATATCACCAAAAAAATATACTATAAGTATATAATAACTTTGCATGCTACCAACAAGTGTTGGGTGCGGTGGTAAATGCAACTGTCACTACCCATGTGGATGAGTTCGAAGTTGGAGCCGTATTTGTTGAGAGGGGATTACCTTTCCTTAGTGTAAAGCACCTTATAGGGACGTGCCAAAAATTATATCCTCGTTTCAGATTAGTCGATTGCCCCAGGTTACATAGTCTAGTTGAAAAAAGGCCAGTGATTTAGAAAATGCGTCAGATACCGATGGAAATTGCGGGGTGCCATAGGCCCATTTTGCCTTAGATCACCTAAAAAAACTTTGCATGCTTGCATATATGTTCAATGACTGAGGACGAAATGAAAGGGTGGCAACCATGTTGTGGTCCAATACCACTATTAGTTGAATGATTAATTAGTTAATTCAGATCAATTTCGATATGGTTTGATGAACCTAACTAACAATAATGTGTATGTTTGGGATAGCGTTTAGACTCTCCAAACGCACATTCAACGGCATTTTTCCTCAAATCGAGATAATCTCTTTAACATATTTACCTCGTAGCCTGTAAAAGCATTCTTCCACTACTTTTTCAAACATACCCAGTGATTACGAATTTTGGTGTTTGATCAAACGGTAAACATGTTATCTTTAACATCTTGACACTTTCCTTCTTTTCTATTCTTTCTCCACAGCTTACATGTCTTCGGCTATCACAAGATATCACCAGCAAAGTTTAATGTAGTGGAAGAGATTACCTCCTCATCACATAACCACCATCCAACTCCCCCCTAAGTTAAGTATTTTATCTATGTAGTGTGTGTGTATTATAATAAAAAGAACGTGTCCGTCATTTTAAATTCAATAAAAAGTTGATGATGATGAGATTATTTAATTTCTTTTGGTAGCCTCAGATATTAATTTCATATTTTTGACTTCCATCCCACTCAATTATTATTGAAATGCATATCCGGTACTCAATTTTTATTTATACTTTAAGTTCTATACACATTAAAATAATTAAAAAAGAGTCAAGAGCATCTACATTTGAGTGCTCATCAACCGTGGTAAATACTGAAATTCAACAACGATGGATCCATTCTAAAACATGGTTGAGAAGGGCTTTTAAGTAAGTCAATATATGAATGAGATTATTTTATTTTGCGGAAAAATACTATGGATAGGTTTTTAACTTTTCCAAAGGAATGTCAAATAAGCCCAATAGCAACAAACATTATACCATTACAACTAAAGTTAACTATATGGGTACATGACATCAAAATAACAACAAATATTGTGCCTGTTTAGGAACGCAGTAGAGAAGTGCTTTTACGTAAGTCGAGATAAATATGTGAGGTTATCTCGTTTTGTGAAAAAACACTATTGAATGTGTGTTTGACTTTTTCAAAAGTTTCAACAAACGAGCCAATTATAACATGATGGGTATATGACATCAAAATAAAATCATGCTTGAAAACATCTAAATCAATTATTATTTTTTTAACCATCAATCTAAATCCAATATTTTCTTCATGTGACATCACTGTATTCATTATTTCTTTTGCCGTACTTTAAAGCCTCATTATTATATTTTCAGCCTCTTTAAGATATTTAATATGTCAATCAAATGACAACCTCCTTCATCAACTTCTGTTCTTGTATGATCGGAAAGGGAAGTTATAAAATTCTCTAATTTTTTAAATTCTACAAATTAATGCATGAAAACACATTCTTTAAAGCACGACAAAATATTTAAGGAATATGAACGTTAAAAAAACTGTGGAATAATTAAGTAAATAATTTAAATAAAATAGTTTGTGGTAGTTAGTAGTGTACGATCATGGCGGGTCGCAAATGACAACGAAAACGTGAAGTGCACATTGGTAGTAAAATGCTTCTTTCTCGGGTTCGATGTAATGGCTCTTATGTTTGTATATATAAGAGTTGGTCTTCCTCCTTTCTCGCCACGGGAAAACCTCTATATTGTTCTTCACTTCCTTCTCATTCTTCTTCTTTTTCTTCCAGATCAGATCTGCAAAACAATACTTCATTACATTTCAAGGTATTTGATTAGCATATATTTGATCAACTAACGGAAAAAAGAAGAAGAATTCGATCGGGTTCTTTTTCTTTGCCTCCACAATGTTGTTAGGCTTCTCAGTTGAATTGGGTTTCGCTTGAAATGCTTCTTTTCCTTCATTTGATCTGTGCATTGTTGTTTCAATTTGAATTGGCTTTTGTTTTGAGCTGTTTTTTTTTAAATGTTAATAATTTTTACGTGATGACGATATTGTTTGTTCGTGAGGAAATTTTCTGGTTGATTTTGCTTAAATTATCGTAGATCTGCGAGCTAATGATTTTATTACGGGAATTTAATCTCTCCAATCTGTTTCTTGTTTAAGCTCTCTGCTTGCATGAGTGCATGTAAACAGAAGATGGATGAGCTTAAACTTAGCGAAGATAACTTCCGACGAACAGTACACAAGCCTCTTCTCACAGTTCCTTCAAATAGAAATTCATAGACCTCCTCTTGTGTGTAACGAACGTATAATAATCTATAGGCTTTTAACAGTTCCGGGATATTTGTTGCGTTGTGAAGCATTTTGGAAGATTCATTCCCATCTGTAGTCTTTGAATTGTTATACTTGGATACCTATGACAGAATCACACTGTGCCAGGAAATTTGAGTTTCTTAAAATTGACCATTCACTCTTGCAGGCTGCTGATAAGAAACAAAAAATGGTGAAGATTTGTTGCATCGGAGCTGGATATGTGGGTGGGCCCACAATGGCTGTGATTGCCTTGAAGTGTCCTGAGATCGAAGTAGTTGTGGTGGATATCGCCACCGCACGAATCAATGCCTGGAACAGTGACCACCTCCCAATCTACGAGCCTGGCCTGGAAGAAGTGGTAAAGGAGTGCAGGGGAAAGAATCTGTTCTTTAGCACTGATGTGGAGAAGCATGTTGCAGAGGCTGACATAGTCTTCGTCTCTGTGAACACACCCACAAAGACTCGAGGACTTGGAGCTGGGAAAGCAGCTGATCTCACCTATTGGGAAAGTGCTGCAAGAATGATCGCTGATGTTTCCAAATCTAACAAAATTGTAGTTGAGAAATCAACTGTTCCAGTGAAAACGGCCGAGGCAATTGAGAAGATCCTGACCCATAATAGGAAGGGCATCAATTTCACAATTCTGTCGAACCCAGAATTTCTTGCTGAGGGTACAGCAATTAAGGACCTATTCAATCCTGATCGAGTCCTTATTGGAGGTAGGGAGACACCAGAAGGTGCTAAGGCCATACAAGCTTTGAGAGATGTTTATGCTCATTGGGTCCCAGTAGACAAAATCCTCTGCACCAACTTGTGGTCTGCTGAGCTATCAAAGCTTGCTGCTAATGCTTTTCTGGCACAAAGGATCTCTTCTGTGAATGCCATGTCGGCACTCTGTGAGGCCACTGGAGCTGATGTCACCCAGGTGTCACACGCAATTGGCACAGACTCAAGAATTGGGCCAAAGTTCTTGAATTCAAGCGTTGGTTTTGGGGGATCTTGCTTCCAGAAGGACATTTTGAACTTGGTCTATATCTGTGAGTGCAATGGCCTCCCTGAGGTTGCAAATTACTGGAAACAGGTGATTAAGGTGAATGACTACCAGAAAACTCGGTTCGTGAACCGAGTTGTTTCCTCCATGTTCAACACTGTCTCAGGCAAGAAGATTGCCATTCTGGGCTTTGCTTTCAAGAAGGACACTGGTGATACAAGGGAGACACCAGCCATTGACGTGTGCAAGGGGCTATTAGGAGACAAGGCTCGTTTGAGCATATATGATCCACAGGTAACTGAAGAGCAAATCACAAGGGATCTGTCAATGAACAAGTTTGATTGGGACCATCCTGCTCATCTTCAACCATTAAGCCCAAGTTCCATTAAGACAGTGTCTGTGGTTTGGGATGCCTATGAGGCAATAAAAGATGCTCATGCTGTATGCATTCTGACTGAGTGGGATGAGTTCAGGAAGCTTGATTACCAAAAAGTTTATGACAGTATGCAGAAGCCTGCTTTTATATTTGATGGTAGGAACGTTGTGGATGTTGAGAAGCTGAGGCAAATTGGGTTCATAGTTTACTCCATTGGCAAGCCTCTAGATTCATGGCTCAAGGACATGCCTGCTGTAGCATAAAATGGCATTGCAACCAAAATCTGCTGCAGAGGCTCTTAATTAGGTTGAACATTCTTGGTTTTTCAGGGAGACTGATTATCCCAGTCTGATACGTTAAGCTATTTTTTTATATAATTAGATTTCAGTTGCTATTGTCTCTTTTCATCATTATTTTGATTTGATCAGGCTTGGTGGCATGTGGCGCCTAGTTATTTGTTGATTTGGTTTTATGAAATAAATAAGCTCCTTAAGAAATTTTACACAGTTTCTGCCTTCATATTAAGTAACATATATAATTTGTTGTCTAGTTTTCTCACTAACATCCTTGTTTTCGTGAGAATATACCTTTCTCCGCTTTTTGGCTAAGATCTAGTGTAGTATATTTAATAATATCTGTGCCAATGATAAACAACATATTGGTAAGAATTATTCTTTTTGCAATTTTTTTTTTCTTTTCCTTGGTGGAAAAAACATTTTACTAGAAAGAAAATGACACAACATATGAGGACCAATGTCTTAAAAGCGAGCAGGACTATATCAAATTCGTAATTACCCATATTTGCAGGTTATAATTTACATAGAGTTTATCTTATTTTGTGAATTTGTGTGTTGTGCACACTATATTGCGTAGTACCATTTCTGATATTTAATATAAGAATCAATTGATTTTTTTGGAGTTTAAGAAGTTAAACAAATTACTTAAATATAATATACATTATAAAAAATAACATGTATCATTAGATTATATATTAATTTATAAGACAAATAAATTAATTTTAAAAATGATAAATATATCAATTAATTAGCTTCATTAATTTTTTTAAAAATTTAAATTATTCATATATTAAGGACAAGTGGTAGTATTGTTTAGAAGATAATAAAATGAAGTAGGTTTTGGGGCATGAAGATTGAATAATTACTTTCTTTTAAAAAGGAAATTGTTGAGCGGATCTAATATAAATTTTTTATAATCTAATATTGTTATAATCTAGAATTTTTTTAGATTCATACGAATATTATAAATTTGAATATACACATTACATATACGAATTTAATTTTCAATAAACATACTCTCAAATTTTAAGATGCAAGTTGAAATTCCCTGACCAATTTGAGACTAATATAACAAACTATCCTAATACTTTCTAACATGTAATCTCCTTAGCGAGGCATTTCTTAATCTAAATTTAATATTTTATAATTGGCAAAAAAGATGTAATATTTTATAAAACATTTATTTATTATTACTTGAATTTAGTTGTTCGAACTTATTTATTGTTGTTAAAAATTTAAATTTTTATTGGTAATTTTATGAAATATTAAATTTGGATCATTCCAATTTTGATCCAAGTCCAAAATTGAAATACAAAAAGGGAAAAGGAAAAAAGGGGAAGAATAAGAAAATCCAAGTCCAAATTATTAAGCTTTGCCAATTGTTCTAAATGCAGTTAGTTTGCTTATCCCAATGTTAAACATGCTGGCAAGAAGGGGTAAAGAAGGAATCCTCATGTTAATTGTTTTTTCTAGGCATAAATATATTTCTCATGGAGGAAATATTGTCAGGTATTACCGAGTACTTAATATGACATTTTTTAAGTAAAAATTTAAATATTGACTCACTATATTATAAAGGGTTCATCCTTTTTACCGTATTCAGTTCAATGAGAATCCTAATGTCAATAATTTTTTTGTCTAAAATATATGCTTCCTTCCACTAGAGCTAATTCTGTTTAAGAACTTGTTTGGAAATCCTTTTCAGAATAGGTTTTACGGATTTCGAGATAAAACCTAGGTTTTAGAGAATAGCTTTTATGGATTCCGAGAAAAAAATTTAGGTTTTAAAAGATTGTGTTTAGGAAGTTATATACTTTTACGGAGTTCAAGGCAAAGAGTAAGTAAGAAAGAAGAAAGAAAAAGTAAGAAAAAGAAAATTTATTAGGAGATGAGTGTGATTTGACAAGAAAATATATTTTTCAAAATCTAGATTTCAAATCGAGGTTTTGTATCCAAAATATCTTTTATGAAAAATGTGAGTACTTGAATAAGATTTCAATTTTAGAGTGAAACCTAGATTTTGAAACCAAACCTAAATTTCAAGAATAATATCCAAATGAGCTCTAAATCATTGGGCATTGAATTTAACTAAATCTTTTAACAGAGATTTTAACCTTGCATATAAGCATTGATTTTAATACCAAAAATGTGATTTGGAATTAGATAAAAAAAAGTAGTAAATTGTATTGAATCTAAATTAATAATAAATATACCATAAAAATAAAAAAAAATTCAGTCCCATGCAAAGGCCAATTTTTGTTTTGTTACTAAAGGCCTATTTGAAATTGAAAACCTCTGGATTGACCCGGAGAAAAGAAAACTGTCATGTTGGAATTAGTTATTTAAACAAACCTGGGCCGGTTTGCCATTAAAGCCCAATTGAATTGGGCGGGTCATCGGTCCTATAGCAACCCGGTTTGAAAACTTCTGACCATCTCGTGTACAAAAAGCGCGAACCGTATCTCGACCTTCATCGCCTACCTCGTTCGATCTCATTCTCTTTGATGTTTGATTTGCTTCTAATTAGTGTTCTTATCCTTGAATCCGACCACGATTTCGTTCGATTCTCGTTCTCCTCTTTCGTTTGATCCCAAATACGACACCTTTTGTGATCCTCTCCAAATTCTAGGTTTAGGGTTTCGATTAGGTTCTCAAAGACTCAGTAATCGTCTAATCTCTTGTACGTTCGGTACATATTATTTTTCCTGGATTCGTGTTCGTGATATACCTGGTTCGGATTTCATGTTATATTCCCTATCGCTTACGAATTTAGGGTTTCGAGGCGTCCGACGTTTTAGTGTTTCTCCTTCTGTAAATTTGTCTGGGGATTCTTTAAATTGTTTGAGGGGCTTGACTCCTTTTGTTATTATACGCATCTTTCGCGTTCGTCTGGGTTCTAATTTCGCACTTTGCGCAGTTGTTGATAATCCAGCTCTAGGGTTCCGAAAAAAAATTGGGGCTTTCTGTTTGGTGAAATTGATTTAGGGGTTCAAGTCCTTGACGTTGAAAAACTACCTTTAACGTTCAATTCTCTTTTGATTCCTCTTTAATTAGATTTTGGTTCTCCTTTGACCTTAATCTGACCTCCCAAGTGCTGCGTTGACAGCTTGTCATCATTGAATTTGAAGGACTTGTAAAGGTGGGGAATAATTTGTCATCACTGTCAATGGTGCCATTTTTATTATTGATATGTTTGAGAATGAATCGATGATGAGTATGTGTCATTTATTAAATGTAAAGTTTATTATGATTATTAACAAATAGGTAATTACTCTACAACGTTGTCACACATGAGGTGAAATAAGCATGAAACGGGAAATGTTAAATTATAAAGTTGGGTTCTATGCGGGCTAATGTTGTTAATTTAAAGACATTGAAGTAATAAGCAAGATGGTTAACTGTAAATGTAAATATTTTCGGTGGTTGAGATGTAACCAGGCCTAATGTTTGCGAAGATAAGCAATTAGTGGCCTGAACCTTTATATCAGCAGTAGCACGGTGAGCTAGTGGCTAGCCTTTTGTATTGGTATGAACCCTTAGTTTTTCCTTTGCAGAATCAGAATGGGATTTAAACGGTGTTTTGAGGCCAATGAATTTGAAGATCTTCCTTTCAATAAGGCAAAACGTTTGGAATGCAATAAGCTGGTTTCATTTGCTGGTACTGATACACTCAACAATGCTCCAGTGAAGGCTGTTGCTTCAGGTGACTGGTGTTCTTTTGTTATGTAAATCAACTTTTTTATGAAGTTAGTTCTGTTAGCTACTGCCTGGATTGAAATTTGATGTGAAGTTGAATTATAATTTTGAATTTGAAGTAATGAAAATTCTTCATCGGGTGCTCAGGGAAAGATGAGAATGTATTTTACAATATTCAATGGTATGACTCCATTGAACCAGAGACTGCCGCTGGAGCTGCTCATGCTGTTGAGAAGGATATTGAAACCAGTGACTACTTCAGCAGCAGTTATAGTGAGGATGGTTCTGGTTCTGGGACAACACCATTGTCTGCTTCTATAGATTCCTTGGAATTTGATTTTCCACTGAAAGCAAACGTTCCTTTGGATGATGCCCATTCAGTTCTTGATGGCTTCCCAAGAAAACAAGTTCCTGTTGGACCAAATCATCAAGCCACCATTCCAGTTTGGAAAGGAAGAGCTACTGAGGTATCAATGTTGACAGGCACCTATGATGTTGATGGCAATGAAGAGAAGTTGATGGGGATTTCTGTGATCTCAATGCCCAACTTGAGCATACATTCTTGTAAGAGTCATAAGGATGAAGAAGGCAGAAGAGAATGCACCTGTCTAGATCAAGGCTCCATCAGGTGCGTTCGACAGCATGTTCGGGAAGAACGTGAAAACTTGATGAAGACTCTTGGACATGAAACGTTTATGAACTTGGGGTTTGGTCACATGGGAGAGGAGGTTGCACTCAAATGGAGTGAAGAAGAAGAAGATTTCTTTCACGAAATTGTCTACAATAATCCTGTGACATTGGGTAGAAACTTTTGGAAGCAGCTGTCAGCTGCATTCCCTTCTCGAACAATGAAGGAAATTGTCAGCTATTATTACAATGTCTTCATGCTTCGGAGAAGGGCTGCTCAGAACAGATCCAGGTTTCTCAATGTTGACAGTGATGAGGATGAATGTCCCACAGGCGATAATGTGGGCTTCTATGGTTTTGAAGCTTCAGAAGAAGACGACTCTGCCATTGAGTCTCCTGATGATCAAGATGTCCATATGGGAAACCGAGATAATTATTCTGATGATGATGGTGAAGATGATAACAGTGACAACGGAACTGATGGTGATTTCATTGGTATTGGCGGGTATGACAAGGGAAATAGCACTGACTCCAACTCTCAGATCGACAGCCTGTCTGAACAAGTGCATCAAGTCAATGAGACTCTGGGGATTTCAATGGGTTCAGGTGTTCAGGATGATTCTTGCATGTCCTTTGATAGGGATGAGCCCTGCCCTTCACATGGTCACGATGATGCTAGTCCTGCTTTACAAGCTAGTGGATTTAAATGTGATCAGAGCCCACTCATACCGGACATACTTGATTTCTCCAGTGATACTATGGAGCATATTTATTTTTCAGAGCCTTGTGATGCTAAAGATTGGTTTTCGGGGTACTCCACAGGTCCAGTCTCTGACATCGACTTCTCAACCACATCCAACTTAATTGAAGAGTTTCTGGGTCAAGTTACTCCGGATCGAAAGAAATGACTGAATTATTAGCTCCAGTGGTTCTTATGGTGCTTGAGGTTGCCAATCAAATTTTCTGAGTTAATGGTCTATTACTTCTCTCTTTCCCTGGAGATAATTTCTCCCTTGTGTCAGTTGAGGCGCCAAATCCTCTCAGGTGCCTCAGTTTCTGAATATAGAGAATGCTGAAGCTCAGGATCAGGAGGCATGTTCTGAAATAGTTTTTCTCAGTCATTTTCTTGTTAGCGGGGGTGAGAAGGGAATGGGAATACACTTGGCTATAACTGTACATATCCAACTGGACAGATCAATTCCCAAAAATGTCAGTTTTCACCCCGTTATTTATTTTTACATCACTCCAAATTTGCATTTTTATTTGGGGGCTAGCCCCGAATTTGTATGATAATGAAAAGCTTCAAGAATCAAGGTCAATTGCTCTCCTTTGTACGCTCCGGTGGCACGATAAACTTTATTTGTATTTTATGCGATGCAAGGGACACCTGGTTCAGATACTTCTATTGGATCACAAAATGAAAAGCTTGAGATATAGGACAATTATTGAATTAAAACGTGAGGATGCATGTGAAATACAGGGAAAAATTGAGCACTCTTTAGAAGAGATCATCTTGATGATAAATTAAAATGAAATCTCATTTTGATTTCTTTCCACATTATATCAAATTATCATATAAATAAGAAATGGAACTTCATTTTTATTCTCTGAGATCGGAAAAATCGATTCCCCAAAGGCAAATTAAATTTCCTCACAGTAAGTAAAGATAATTAACAAAACAAGGCAAAATAAGAGTTTCATCTACTAATAACAATTGTCTCGACCACAGAGGTAATTCCCACAGAGCAGACATGTTCGTCTTATGCCCTAACGCTGAAACAAACAACTTGCAGAGGAGAAAACTTGATACTGAAGATAAACAGCAATACTAACCAACTAACATTGTCAACAATTTCATTGAATTGAAGCATATTTTGTTACAACAGTTCTCCCGACGAGAGTTAAGAAGTTACCTTGCCAAGAAAAGGGTCCCCTCTACAACTTGTACGGAATTGAAGCATATAAAGCACAGGTTGCTCTCTTATGAAGAAGGGTGTATACCTTAATATTTACCTAGATCCCCTGTGAATTGGATAATGAGGATCGGGTTCAGCTCCAAAGCTCTATTATAATTAACATTCTTAAGACACAACAGACCAGTTTTTTCTTAATTCATCCTCTGACCCAAAGCTTGGTACATTGCTACTATAAAGTCTTTGATAAACACCATCTGTTTCAGTTTCTTCATATACAACCCTAGCTCATCTTTATCTTTGCCTTTGTGCCTACGATGGGAAACCAGTATCATATTGTTCTTATATCAAAAACTCAAAACTCTTCAGGCTATCAGCTCAATAAATTACCTTCTTATAATTGGCGTTCCTCCTCGTATGACTAGCGTGTCAAATTTCTCCATTTATACTTCAAATCAACCTGAACAAAATAAAAGATAATATTGTTGTTATATCAAAAACTCAAAGCTCACAAACAGAAAACATGGCAAAGCAATTTAACACGTAAGTTGCCAAATATAACGCGTGTGCGTAACCTGATTTCAGCCACATGTGCTTAAGATAACGAGTTTGGTAACACCGTTAGTTGCTTACTTCAGTTCTTCCAGTCTTCGTAAATATCTCACTATAAAATCTTAAGATTGGCTTCCAGTTTCCTTTTCCAAACCTGTAGAAGGAAAGAAAGAGAATGAGAACATAAAATCATGATGTCAGAAACTTCAAAAAATTAATTCATATTCTCCATCCAAGCAGAAAAGATCTTAGAAGTTCAACACACTTTCAGTAGTTGAATAAATAGTATTGTGACATCGTTGACTTCCAAGTTTTGAGAACACAACACCTCCTCTTTCCTACTAGGAATACTAAAACATAAAAGTATGCGAGTACGATTAAATACACAGCAGAATTAAATCCCAACATATTTAACCATGGCAAAGATGTTGTTCTACAGGTTTAAAATAAGAACTCACTTCCTTATACCAGCCCTTAATGCATCCTCTTCTTCAGAACTCCATCTTACCTTTGTCCTCCTTTTCTTAGGGCTTCCCCCAGGCAAGTCATTAAATGGATCATCCCACTGAAAAGAGAAATAATATATAATATGCTTCAGGAAAATTCAAATAGACACTCAATATAAGCGGAATCTTTTCTGAATGAAGAAGCCACAAAGGACATATCTTAAATAAGATACCACCCTTTAGATTAGTACCTAACCCATTCTGATTCTTATAACCTTAAAAGAACCCGCCACCATAATAAAATAAAAATTGAGTAACATAGTTACCTCATAAGTATGAGCAGTACTATTTCGTTCCATCAAGCTGGGACACTGAACATTATTGGAACTAGCAGAAGACTGTTTCTTTAAAATATCATTGATAGGTTGATAAAGCACCATGCTCCTACAAGTATTCCGTTCGGTACATTTATAACTGTACTCTGGCTCTCAAAAGGAGGCCCATGATTCACACCCTTTGTTGCTAATTCAGATCTTACAACATCAGATTTATATAAAGCATCAGGAAGAGGATCCTTCACCATTGCTCGCAACTCCAAAGAACTTGACATGAGAGCTTTCCGAAGTTTTTCAACTTGAATATTAGATATATTATGATCTTTGCTACACACTGCTGCTGGCCCAAATCTCCGCATCAATAATTTTAACTCCTCTCGGTGCAGAGGGTGCTGCATGATTATGTTCAAGTGGCAGCTTGCCCTTTTGAATTGCCACGTGAGACACAGAAAAATATATCAAAATGCATTTTGATCAAGACAATGTTATTAATTTAATTAACAAAAGGCCAGGCATATCACTAATATTGTATTTCTAAGTTTGTTGTGTGATAATGATTACACATAAAACAAAAGGAAACTAAAGATTTGCCTATTCATGGTCATTCAAGCAATCAATCAAACCAGAGCAACTTTTCCTCCTCGGAGAATGATTTAAATAAAGTATACCTTATAGAATACAAATAAAAATGATTATACCTTACATCAGTAGCATCTAATTTAAAAATCAACGTAAGGAAAAACAAGGAAACAATGAATAAAAACAAAATGAACCCTCAAATTATGCAAGACAGCAAGCAGTGCCAGTTCTTGGAACAAAATTAAGCAATTCTACTTGCACCACCTATTGTTCCCCTTAAAGCACATTAAATACTTTTTGCGGCTAAATTATACATTTAGTCTTTTAAATTTATATAAGTTTTAGGTTGGTTCCTTAAATTTAAAAAGTGTACTTTTAGTCCTTTAACTTGATACCATTAGTTTTATTTAACAGAAAATGCTAATTCAATCACCAATCTACAATTAAATGATGTTAAAATGTACTTAAATATTGATTATTTAGTATACTTATTTTTATATTTTAAAATTTAACTATATTTTATCAGTATTTAATATCAAAATCACTATTTAAATTTGTTGAGTCACCATTTTTTGTTAAATAAAACTAATGATGTTGCAAATAAAGGTTTAAACATGGACTTTTTAAATTTGAAGAGTCAAATTAAAACTTAACATAAATTTAAATGATCAAACTTATATTTTAGCATACCTTTTGCTAATCCCCCATACTATTTTTAACCGGCTGATGCCATGATCTTTTTTAAATAAAATTGTAGTTCAGAAGGTGTAAAAAGTTAAAAGTTGAGGGCAAAAACAGAGATGAATGGTGAAGAAGCATGGAAGAAAAATAAACCTCCATTTATCCTTTGAGGCAAGACTCTCTTTCCTACTTGCTCACCATCTTGATTCCCACCTGCCACTGGCTCCTTCTCCGTGAAGATTGCAGCATTATACAATGCACTTCCATCAGACACGACTAACCCCTCCTCAATCGTGTTAGTTGAACAATGTAACCTTCCTTTAGACGTATTCATCTGATCAGAGATTAAGACCGATTCAGAAACGCCCTTGTCACAACCTTCAATGGGTATACTAGCAGCAACCTCTGCCCCAGCCATCTTTTCCCCCTTTAAACTTCCCAAATCCTTGTCTTCAGACAATATAGCTGCTAACTCAGGAAAAGAAGGGCCCATGTATACCCAAGTTTCTTTTAGATAAACCTTAACCTTATCGAGTGCATCTTGTCTGGTATTCATGTTCATTAACCTCCTGCACGCCTCTACATCCCAACGTGCAGACTCCATGACGTCTTTCCACACTATCAACTCAGCCGTAAATAAGTGACTCCTCTTCCCTAACGACATCGCCTCCATCATTTGCCGAACCCGGCCCCTCCAAAGGCTATTCATAGCATCGTCAAACAAGCCACGGGTGTTCATATCAGGGCATGCCTCTAGGTACCTGACACTGCACTCCAAAGCAACAGCACAATATGCCTCCTTCATCGCTTGTGTGATTTCAATGCCATCAAGCCTGTCGATTTCTTCAATGACCTCTAGACATTGCAATAAGTTTTATGTAAATGATGCCGCAGCCACCTCCGATGGAATAGACCTGAGAGCCAATGTTTTCCACAGACGCGAATCTATACCAGAGAGAGGCAAAAAATTAAATACATGCTTGACGAGTGAATCTGGAACGGAACTCCTGAGGAGAAACTCTAATATCCAGATACATGTATTATGGTCCATTACACGGGGGAAACTATGATCACTGGGAAAGCCGAAAAGAAAGCCCGGCTTCAATGTTTCAGAGCAATTTCTGGGGAATTTGCTTTACAGAAAGTTCTTGAGAGAGTGAATTAAAATGGGCTCTATAATTCATCATCTGCAGATTGGATGGAGGAGATTGAAAAAGAAAAAGTCATCACCATCAAATTCGAACCCACATCAACTTCGCCTGCACATGCTGCCGCCGTCGTACGCCACCGTCGAACCCACGCTGCATTTGCACCGACGCCTCTGCTCGTCTTCTCCGGTTCGCTTCGTTCGCAGAGCATAGAGGAGAGGATGAGCAATGAGGGTTGAAAGCAACGGTTAGGAGTAGAGAATCTTGTTCAACGGATCCGATTTAGCTTATGCCACATAAACGGTTCGTTTCATGCTGGATGCAGAGGTAGCCCCAAGTTCCAATTTTGGCCGTAGGGTTGTGAGTTCAGACTGTCCTGTTTTTTGACAGAATGGAAAATTTTTAAGGCTGGTATGCACTAAAATGAAAAATGATGTAATAGTAAATTTTTTATTTAATTGGATTAAAATAGTGGTAAAGTAAGTAGAAAAATTATAACAAATGACCATATTACTCCATATAATTTTATATTTTTTACTATGCATACATTATGTTTGGTATTTTAGATGTAAATGTGTCTTATACATTTTCTTTCATCCAATGGAAATTGCCTTCCATTCATTTTTTGTGGGAAGATATCTTCCAATTTCCATGTCTAAGTGGCAACCTTTTTCATTCCCCAATTTTTCTTGAACCAAACGGGCCTTAGGATAATTGGATAAGAAAATTTAATAGTAACACTTTTTTCAAAAATAGTTTAAAAAATTTATAGAATATTATTAATTGTAATATTAATATTGAAAATCGGAACCTACAAATGAATTAGAGACTCCATCAAATATGGTGAATGAAGTTTAGGTATATGAATTAATACCCCAATAATTACAATTGTTATATTATAAGTATACCAAAATATTATTAATTACTATACTAATTGGTATATTAATACCATACTCATACTACCAATTTTAAAGATAATGAGATGTTAAGTGAGAGTCAACTTTAAAATTAAACACCCCATTGATTTTCATGAATAGTTTATGTGAGGGAGTGTGTCTTAAAGATATGACACATTAATTCATTATTGAAAGAAATTGAAAAATCATTATGTAATAAAAAAAGTATTAAAAATTCAATTAAGAGGTATACAAGTGAAGGCATTATTGCCATATCAAGTTAATCATACCATTTAACATATTTAAGTTACACACTCCTGTGCAACATATGCAAGAGATATATCTAGTTTCTTATAATTTTTTTATGGGAAAAATATAACAAGTGATGCAAAGAGATTAACATTTGTTCCTCTCAAGTCATAATTCTATCTAAGGTAAAGGACATGAAATGAAATTCAATAAAAGTTCTTTTCAGTAAAAATATTATAAATGCTACAAAAAAGGAGATTGATCCTATTAGATTCACAAGTCCATTTAGCTGTTTGAGGAGAAGAGGGCATTTTACCCATGCTTATTAGCTGGAGCTTATCTAGAGTGAATGCGTCCGTTTAAGAACACGATAAAGAAGTAATTTTATATAAGCCAAGACAAATATGTGAAAGGGGATTATCCCGTTTTATGGAAAATACTGTTGAACGTGCGTTTAGACAAACAAACGCTGAACCAAAAGGGTACATTATATTATGAGAACTATAAATATGGATAAAAGATATTGCATTTGCTAAGCAAAGAGCAGTGAAAATTTAAGAATCAGCAAACTTTCTTGTACATATAAATTTCAGGAGAGGAGATTCACCAAAGCATATTTTGACAAAAGGCAAGTAACCTACTTGTTCTACATCAAAGCATATTTTGACAAAAGGCAACTAATCACACAAAGTGATGCTTCACAAACTGGAAACGCCAATAACCTTTGTAGACATACAACTATGGTGATCCTTACTATATAAAAAGGGCTAATGATGAAAAAAAAATATTTAGCCCAAAATTTATCAGAAACAACTTGAAATGACCTTATTATCCTGTCATGTACAGCAATATTACTCTTCAGGCTTGTTTGTCATAGTGTTACGATAGCATGACAAAATTCATCTTATATGTTTACCTTTTAGATCGTAAATTACATGAAAAAGCACATATAATCCAAACAGACTCTTATGTGATATGATATTGATGAATGTGATAATGCCTTGAAGCAATCTTTCTAATCATCATATTATGTAACTGTACATGGATAGCTTTAAGCCAAGCTTAAAAGGTTTGGAAGTTCGCCTTAGTTGAAAAGCATCCAAACCATAAGTCTTTTAGTTAAATTGAACTCAAACATATAAGAATTTAGCTTGTTTTACAAAATAGATTTTTAATGGAATTTTACTTTTTTTTTATGAGTTTTCTTCCGCTTTCACAAGCTACTAAAATAGGACTAATTAATAAACCGATCAAGATAATTGTTCAAGGGTCAATTGTTTCAATTGCTAATTAAAAAATTTCAAATTATATAAGACATTCATGTATAAATCACAAATTATTTAGCAAAATATCGTTACCGAAGCTAACATATACTAGCTTAATATTTTTTTTTTAAAATTTAGAACATCGTTTCAAGTTCAATAAAAAAATAAAAAATAAAACTCAATCTAGTTAAACTGTGCAAAACCCTTGATTGAACCAATTAATGGTCGAGTTAACTAATTTAACCTTCCGATTTGATTTTTTCCTTTTTTTCTTATGTTGCGACAACAAGGCTTAATTTTCATTTTTAATATCATGTGAAGAAAAATTGATCTATTTTATAAATAATTAGCTCATAATTCATAACGTTGTAAGTTCAAATCATAATGTTAATGTAATAATTTTATTGACGAATGATCTTTAAATATATAAGTGCTCTTTAAATTTAAATACTGTGCTTGTTTGACAACGCTTATCCACTCCCCAAAAGCACATTCAACAGTGTTTTCAGCAAAACGAGATAATCTCCTTCACATATTTGCCTCGACTTGCGTAAAAGTACTTTTCCACCACTCTCCCAATCCAATACAGTAACTCTTATGGTGGTGAGCTCTGTTGTCAAACTCACCTGAGCTGTTTTATTTTTTCCCAAAAAAAAAATAGCGTGCTCCCCCTTGTCCAGACTCCATAGATGCTCATTCGTTACAACAAATTACCTCATCTTAGCCCTCCATCCTTTTACCTTATGCCTCTCCACAAGCTCCACGCGCCTCCTATTATCATTTATCATTCTTTCCTCTCCTTTCTTTTTCCTTTTTATTATATTAATCAAAACCTTTCATGCATGGAATTCTCCTCACTCCAACACAAACCAGCAATGATAAAAACAGTATTGCCTAGCTAATTGCTTTCTCCAACTCTTCTCCTCCTGCTCCTAAACCCGACCACCTCTGTCACCAACCCATTTTCATCAAATTTTGATTTTTTTTTTTTTGGTTTCTTGTGCAGTATTAACATCAATTTTTCTGCTTTTTTTGTCTGAGGTTTTTTTGGAGTACACGGGGAAACGGAAATCAAGGGGTCTCTCTCCCTTTTTGTGGGTCGGGTCTTGTACTTAGAATTGTCACACATCTGATCGTCTCTGGTGAAAAAGCAAGAAACTTCGTGATCTGTTTTCTGTATTTCTGAACTTGATCTACAATTTTGTCGCTCGGCTGCTCCGTCCTTTCCCTTCACAACACTTTGGAACATGATGATCATCGTGAAACACGTTGAAGATTCAAGGTAACCAGCTGGTAGACTCATAGTTTTTCTGGGTATATATGTATTTTGGATAAGATATTTCAGATCAAGCTTTTCATGGAGGAGAGGAAGAAGTTCGTGTGCAAGTATTGCAACAAGAAGTACCCTTGTGGGAAGTCTCTGGGTGGACACATCAAGACTCATATGACTAATGAACTTTATTCATCGTCTCAATCCAAGGAAGGTAGAATCAAAACCAATGCCGATGATAGTTTCGTCGTTAAGTTCGATGCTGGAAGGAAGAGGAAGAGAGATTTTGGGTCTGAAGAAGCTGCTTCTGGAAACCCCATTTTATATGGCCTTCGAGAAAATCCCAAGAAAACAACGAGGTTCGCACATTCCAACGTTGTTGCTGCACAACAAGAGAGGTTATGTAAAGAATGTGGGAAAGGCTTTCTGTCTATGAAAGCTCTCTGCGGCCACATGGCTTGTCATTCTGAGAAAGATAAAGGGTCGATGACGAACAAGTTTGAGAATGAGAACAAATCCGGGTTTAGCATGAAGCAGAAATTGTTAATGGATAGCGAATCCGACACTGAGACATCTGCTCCGAATCATCCTAGGAGATATAGAAGAATGAGGTCCAAGACTGTGAATTCTGACAAAAACTATCACCCTTCTTTTGTTTCTTTGGCGAATGGTTCTTCCTCTGTGTCTGAGGTTGAGCAGGAACAAGAAGAGGTCGCTAGGTGTTTGATGTTATTATCCGAAGACTTTAGCCATAGGGGTCAGTTTGCTTTGCCCACTGGGTCTTCGGGCAACAATTCTATTGTGGTGGAGGCAAAATCACCGTCCGTGGACACTTTCAAAAATGGCAAGAAAAGCTCTGCGCCTAATGGTTTTGAGATCATGAAGAAGAAGGAGAGGAAGGTGGTGCAGTATAATAATAACATGAAGTTGAAGTCTGTTGAGATTGTCGATTCTGATAATTCAGATTCTGGGTATTTCAGAAATGGTCCCAAAAAGTTTGGTCTTTCAATTGATGGGTATCCTAGGAATGGGGAATTCAAGACACCAAAAGTGGAAGTAAGGCCTGGGTGTGAGTTTTATCAGAACTATGACGCCGAATCGAGGAAGAAGATGCTAATCAAGAACAGAGGAAGAACCAGCAAAAGCACTGAACCCAGAAAGCTAATTTTGGAGGATTTTGACTACATTGCAACAGATAGAACTACTAGGGAAGAGTTCATCAATTGGAGAAAAAGATATGGTTCTATTTGCCAAAACAATTCAGTGGGTGTTTCTTACAAAAGGACACCAAATGGTTTTCACAATGAGCGGTCATTGAAGCCAGAAAATAGCTTAAACAGTGAAAAAATTATCAATGGTTCTCAGGATTCAGCAGAAGAGATTGACGAAAGTAGCACAGACACTGATGCTTATACTACTGCGAGACCTCATAGCAGCAAGGTGATCAATGGTAAGAAGCCTGGAAAGTTCAAGAAATTGAAGTCAAAGAGAAGTAGGGACCATGAATGCCCAATCTGCTACAGAAGTTTTAAGTCAGGCCAAGCATTAGGAGGTCACAAAAGGTCTCATTTTATTGGATGTTCTAAAGAGAACACAGTAGTGATCAGACAAGGCCCTCCTGTGGTTCCATGCCTGATTGATCTCAATCTACCCGCTCCTGTTGATGATTAGGTGAAATTAGCATCTGGGTTCTACTTCTTTTCTTAGAGCATCTTCTAGTTTGGTAGCTGGAAATGTCCAGAAATCTGAGAATGTTCTTGTCATTATCCCATATGATAGAAGCAATGGAAACATAAAGACAAATGGGTAAATCCTTTTTTCCTTTTGGTTTGAATTCTCAAAGCCTTGTCCATTATTTGGCAGGTGATAGCTGTTTCCTTCACATGTTAATGGAACACGACAAGTTGTTAGTTGGAATTTTCGTTTCTTATCTTGCGATTCAATTCCTTTTCTGCAAAAATTCTTAATTCCACCGCTCTTCAATTCAATTAAATTTAAGGATATTTGTCCTTTCATCTTTTTCTGTTCTTGTAATCCATGGGCAAATGCCTTTTTGTCAGTTGTTGAATGTTAGGCCTGAGCCTTGAGATTTCATTTGCTATTATCAATCTTAGTGATTCAGGTACTTTGGGAGGCATGATGATTAAGATAACAAAAAGATTCTAGTTTTCTCCAACCCCATGACTTTGCTTAAATTTTTGACTCTAAACCCCCAGAAAAAGAAGTGTCCCTTGTACTCAGGCAACCTGACCCAACCTTACCAATTCCGTGTCTTCCACCAAAGAAATCATGGGACCACCTTCATTAAGAATTCTGTGAAAGATTTTTTTTTGGGGGGGGGGGGATTTCAAAGCTTGAACTCAATGATCTCTCCTTAATTGACCCTAATATTTTGATATTTGGAAAGAAAAAAGAAGTTGTATTTTTTACTTGCAATCATAACTAGTGACGAGGCCTTTGATCTGACTGTCCTTGCACCAGAAGTTACTTTGTTTTGCCGGTATAGTCGTTTGGGATTGAAAGAGAGGAAGTGGTTGGAATATTCTTGAGGATGAAGATATATTTATTAGGGGGAAAGATGATTGATTAATATTTTGATATAAAAATATTTTTTTGAGGGTTGAGGTGGTTGTAAGGTCGCCTACAATTTAAGGTAGCGAAGCACATAATTGCTTCATGTGTATCTGTCAAAAAGTTCAAAACACATAGTCCTAGTTCACTTTCACAAGCATAAAATTGCCCATGCCTTTTTTTTTCCTTTATCATCTTTCATGCTATTTTCCTTCATATTCTTCTGTGGCCTACTCAGTTTCCTTCTCTTCCCATTTAGAGCACCAGAGAGAGAGGGAGGGAGAGGACCACTACTCTATAATTATAACCATGAAGGTTCACATGAACTTGTATCAAGCAGAGTTGGAAACAGAATCATGAGACACTCAAGGAGAATCAAACCCTATGAAGAAAAAGAAACTAATATTTCTTTTTGGGAAATTCACTATGAGGTCCCAATGAAAAAATGTGATAAAAAAAGGTCTACAAATGAGGAGTCATGAATATGTTGTCATTTCTTGGATAAGAACATATTATTGCATGTTGCTCACATGCGGGATTTTTTGATAATTACATTATTTCTTTGGGACCTTATAGTGATATTACTCTTCTTTTTTATAAACCATAATCTTATTTATGGTGCAATCAACATCCTGATGTTATCTATTCTTGTGTTACCAGCACCCTAAAACACAAACAAGATTAGAGTAACTGAAAAATAACAGTAGGAACTTTGAATGCTACTGTGAAGTAATATTACAATGACAGATGCTACTTTATTCTTATATTTCCCTTTTACTTGTGATGAGTCTCTGTATTATTTTGTCATGCGCATGCACATTGCAGGGACGGTTGAGATGTGTTGAGTCGGTGATGAGTGGGAGGGTTGGGTGGAGATGCTTTGCTTTGTGGAGGGACGAGTGTGGATTATTAGTGTGTTCATAAAGTGAGGATATGGTTTAAGAAGGAAAACACTCTGTGAGGCTTTTTTGTTTTGTTGGGGAGACAAAAGAACGAGAATGGCACTGTTATTTGCGAGTGATTGTTGAGTTTAGCTGTGGCCGGCCACATCCAGACGGAAATCACACAGTGACTTTGACTAATAATGTTAAGGAGCCTCCTCTTTTTTTGACATGTTGGCACTTGGCACATTTCGGGTGATGCTATGATTATAAAAGTGACTTTGTTGGGGATGCTTTAGTTTCTTTAGTTGCTTAAATGAACATTTTCTATAGTTTTTTAATGTGCAAATTTGTTCAGAAAAGTTTTTGTCCAAAAACAATATTTTTATGGAAATTTTAAAATAGAGTAATGTTGTCCCTTACTGAGATGAGTGGCGACTAGGGGCTGGAATAGGCCAGGCCCCTATCAGGTGGCCTACGGCCTGGCCTGTTTAAGGCATAGTTTGGCCTGGCCTGTTTATTAAAAAGGCCAGGTAAAGGCCTATTTAAAGGTCTAATTGTATAAATAGGTCATGCCTATTTTTTTAAAGCCCGGCCTGTAAGCCTTTAAGCTGGCCTGTTTATATATAAAATAAATATAATTATTTTTATATGATGCAAATAACACTTTTTGTATTTTTTAAATCCAAATTTTTATATTAAATACTTACATTTAATAAATATAGTAGGCTTAAAGCCTACCTTAAGGCCTTTTAAAGGTGTACAATAGTAGGCTTAACGCTTACTTTGATGCCTTTTTAGAGGCCTACATTATATGTAGGCCTCTAAAAAGGCTTCAGGCTTTACCAGGCCTTTCGAAGGCTTAGGCTTGAGCCTAAAAAAAAGCCTACATTCAGGCTCAGGCTCAACATTTTCATTACAGGCTCAGGCCTATTTAATCAAAGTCTAGCCTGGTCTAGCCTATTTCCATCCCTAGTGATGACATTACTGGTAATATAACTTTAATAGAGATATGCTTCTGCTAATATTGCATACATAGAGTGGGTCCCTCTTATTTAGGTTAATATATATACAAGAATTGAAATTCAAATCTCTAACTACTTAAATCATAAGAGTTTCTATTATTCATATGAATTCAAGTTAATGTTGACTATCAAAGAGCATTTGAATTAACTGGTAAGGGTTGTTTTATCTTAATCAAACGTTATAAGTTTGATACTATGGGAATGTAGCAGTGTAAATGGAAAGATAGCTACTCAAATGGGTTTTACCATGATTTGATTTGGATTAATCTTGTTTGTAATTTTCTGAGTAGTTGGCTAAAATACCAGATGCTTAAGGAAAAAACTTGCTCAAAGAATCAAGTGCATCATATATTTAGTGAATGTAACTCTTCTTCAACTATGTGCAATGCATCTTTTAACTATGTGCAAAACATAAGATATCTACACATAATTAAAAATATGTTGCATACAACTGTGGAAAAGTTGCTTTCGCTAAAGGATCTATGTTTTTAGATACTTTTGGGCAATAGGTTGTGTAAGAAGGGATTTTAAGCAATTTTTTCAATAATAAATTCTCTTAAATGAGTTAAAAATTGAATCTTCTACTCTTAAAAATTGAATTCTCTCTCTCTCTCTCTATTTTTTTCATGGCTGCGTTTTGTATCACTTTATGCGGAAAGATTAGTATTTTGAACATGCAGGGCAGCTTAGTCTTTTTCAATGTATGATGCACCTTTGACTTTGTCAAAAAGGGAAAACGTTAATCATGGCTAAATCATAAAACTTTTTTAATGAAAGGAGCTATTTAAAGCAATATTAAAGTCTGAATTTAAACTTTGATTCACCACGTGTAAGTTGAAACCAATTCAATAAAAATCAAGGTTCAAAAAATCGGACTGGACAACGAACCGGCCGAGACACTGGGTCAAGGGTCAGAGGTTGAACCGGGGTCGAACCGGGGGTTAACCCGGGGTCGACCCGGCTATATAAAAAATTAAAAATATTACAAATTAATTTGTAATAACAATCTATGCATTAGGAATCCAAATATCCATGTACTAATCAAAGTTCTAACATTTTAATACATATATCAAACAAAATAGTAGATTCTATCATCTACAAATCAAAGCCATCATCATTAAGTTTGGGAATCTACCAATCAAAGTCATCATCATTTAAATTTTGTGAATTTGGTGGAATGGAAACATTCATAA
>JANTPZ010122082.1:0-24458 GCA_025593235.1 Vachellia pachyceras | reverse complement strand
TTTTATATTTGATGAGGAAGAGTTGTTTTTGAGCTAAATAATCCATGAGAAGTGTTTTGGGATCAAGAATATGTTGTTACATATGATGAAAGTTTGAAAATTGATTTTCTCCTTTCATGGACAGATTTTCGTCCAGACCTGTATGGGATAGGAGGAGTGTGATTTTGATGATTTTGATGCTTCCATTGAGCTTAGAAGGCAAACTTGTGTAGGGTATAAGTGAGAAAAATTTTTGGGAAGCATTTAAAATCATAAGAGCATGTTTCAAATTCTTAAATGGTGCTTAAAGGAGCATTAAGGGTCATATTGCGTTTTTGCAAGATTTCTTGTTTTGTGATGGCTGGAAATTCATGATTATGCTCTTGAATGATGTTTAGGAGATTGAGAAGCCAATGAGCCTATTGGGAAAGACCATCAAGAGAGGTTTAAATCCTAAGGAAAAGCTAAAGAGATAAGGTAGCAAGACCATCTAACTGTAATCTATGTTATCATGAAAATTCCTTTGATTGATGCATGACTTGTTTTTAACTTTATGGTGATGAAAGTGTGGATGTGTGCATGTTCATGCTATGGCACTTTTATTAATCCACATTCATTTAGAAAGTTGTCATGCATTTTTATGAAAGTATGTTAGATAGTTTTGCTACTGGGTTCCAAAAATCTCATTCTCCCCCACTAACCATTTTTAGGTGGAAGCACACTCAAGGGTAAGGAGAAAGTGGTTGATTCATGAAGCAAAGTTTCATGTGCAATGTTGTGGATTTCATTATGAACCTTATGTTATTATGTTTGAAGTTTGTAATATAACATGTAATATGACTTGTGAATGTATCATGGACTTATGATAAATAGTGTATGCTTTAAAAATGCCCAATTACATAGGTTAATATGGTTAAGAAATGCTTAGAAATCAAAATGAGGGTTTATGAATTTATGTAGGCTGAAATTTGACCAAGTGCTGGAAGTAAAGTTGGTCATTTCCTCTACTTTGCCCTGTCGTAAAACAGAGTAAATGAACTTCAAATGAGCTTAAATTTTGTGGAAAAATAGATCACATTACAAGGTTTAAAACAAGCCAAATATCACTGGAATTGGAGTTTTGTACAGAAAGTTATGACTGTTCAAAGTTGGCGAAAAATCACAGGAATTCCTGGGAAAATGGAAAATTACCATATGAACAGTACATCTTCACGAATTAATCTGTACCAATTGGGCAAGTTTCTGTACAAATGAGTATTTGTCCCTCATAAAGGAATTTTTAAGCTTCAAATAGAAGTTGGAACCACTCGATTTCGATTTTTCTAGAATTAGTTATGAATTTTCAAAGTTGGCCCGAAAAACTGTGAATAATAACTTTCTTAAAAATGAAAGTTTTCATTTTGGTCGCTTTTTACAATGTGAGTTATTTGAGGCCATAAATTGGTTCCAAATAATTATAATAGAAGCTAAGAGGGATAAATAAGAAGTGTTACAAGTTTGCTCATTAACGCTTTTGCCCCAAAATGTGTTTTGGGCCTACTCTATCAAGGGTGGCCCATATTCCAACAATATGATTTTAACAAAATCGATTGTCACTTTGTAAGAGAAGTTTTATAGTAGGGTATTATTGATTTACATCATGTTTCTTCTAAACATCATCTTGCAGGTGTTTTTACCAAGCCACTTGGCAAAGAAGATCATTGTAGATTCATACGCAAGTTAGGAACCTTCATTTATATGGCCCCTAATTTGAAGGGAGGTGCTAGGAATAATTTACTATATCTTGGGCTTCTGTTTGTATTTTAGGCCACGGGACCAGACCAATTATATACAATTGAATACTTGTATATGTATTGTTCCATCTATAAATACATGGACCACCCAACCCGTATTATTCAATTTACATCTATAAATATATGTAAAGTGCTTCTAGCTTTTCATTTTCAACACCACTAACATTCGCAACTGGAATATTGAGATCAACAACTTTTTGTATCAAATTGAATTGAAGCTGTGGTTTGCGGTGATCTGCAAGTAACAAGAAGGTCTAAACCGTAAGTGATCAAGTATCTTAGATGTCATTATATGCTTGTTTGACAACTTCTTTCGGAGGTTCAAAATGCATTTTTGGTTCAAAAGTCCAGTAGCATACAGCTTGGTTTCTTTAGGAACTCCTTTCTACCAAAAGCATTTTGAGAAAAAAGCTCCTTCTTGGAGAAGGAGCTTTTTGTGTCGTTACACTAAAACGTATTCTGAATCCAACGTTTACCCAAACATAAATGTATTCTGTCAAAATTATTTGAATAAAAGTTATTTTTCAAAATGCATTCTGGTCAAAATTATTCTCCCAATGGTTTTCTAAACGGACCCTATGTATTGCATGCGCTAAAGCATGTCTATCTTGGAATAAATCCAAGCAAGTTAAATGTGAATGATAAAGTTCAACATGAATGAGTCATTGAATGGGTTTACTAACTCGAGAAGCCGTGGAGGCACTACTAAAAACTATAAAGCTGGGAAAACAATATGCAGCTTCACATGCAGGTTGACTTCTGGCTTGAGCCTTACCACTGAGAGCTGGGAAATTCTATACACCTTAAAGGTTGGTTAGGACTGACTTTTAAAATGTGGTGGTTGAATGTGATTGTCGAGAAGTTGTGCAGGTAAACCAACTAGGGGTTAAAGATGATCACCTAGATTTCAACACCTTTGTGAAAAGACAGAGTATGCTTAAACAAGAGTGGTTTATGGATATCAACTTGTGCTACAGGATGCTAACAGAGTGGCGTACTTATTGGCTAAAAAGCAAGCATGATGGCAATAAACTTAAACTTGTGATGGTTTTTTCAGAACCTCATGAAGAAATTAAGTGTGAGCTATAATGTACTGTCTTAGTAGGTCTTCTGCTTCAGATCCTAGCATGGGTGGCATGCTGACTGTTTGATGACTGGTATGATAAAAAAAGGACCCCATATCTTATTTTTAATTTTTTTTGTTTAGCAAGATGGGCAAACCCATTTGTTGGTACATATACTTTTCTTCAATTTTCAATTTAGTACCTATATGGTTTTTTCCTAATTAAATGCTTTAATTATACTCTGTTAGCGTTAGCTCTTGTAAAGAAGATAACTGTGTTAACAGAACATAGTTAGAAAAGTTAATGATAGTAAAAAAAAGAGCAAAATTAATAAATTAATTAAGAGAAAAACACATATGTACCAAATTGAAAATTGAAGAAAAGTATAGATACCAACACATGGGTTTTCCCTAGTATGAAATACATATTTATACTTTTATTTCCTTTTCACAGCTTTTTTTGTAATTTCAAGTGTATCTACTTGCTTGTTTTAGTAAGAAAAAGTGCACCTACCTGAAACATTGAAGTGAATCTTGGATTGTAATATCCGTGCTTTTCTGTGATTTGAAATAAAGGCTAGACCAGTAATTATGAGATGATTTAAGGCCCATAGATAGGAAGTACAGAAAAAGAGAATGCCAATAGATAAGAGAGATCAAATTGACTAAGTGTCAAGGTCTTGAAATTCTAAGTAAAAATGACTAAGGGCAAAATGATCATTCAGCATAAAAGACCAAGGGTAAAATGGTCATTTTGTATAAAAAGACTAAGGACATAAATGTCATTATAGAGAAATGGTAAGGGCAAAAAGGTCATTAGTCATGAAAGACCAAGGGCAAAGTTGGAATTCAGAAAAGAAAAGAAAAGGCAAGGGCATTATGGGAATTTTGAAAAAGAGCCTTAAGAAAAGCAAGGGCATTTTGGTAATTATGAAAATATGCAAGGGTATTTTGGTAATTTGACCAAAGTCAAAGTCAACAGTCCAGATGCCCAATGAATAGAGCAGAACTAGCTGATCAAAATGAGATTTCTCGGATTTTTGAGATTCGGACTAGATTTCCATCTATAGAATTTTGAAGGTTAAATGGCCAAAAAATAATTATTTGAGGTATTAGGCGACCTTAAACAATTGAGTTTAAGATATGAAAAATTCAAGTGAATTTTTAAGTATATAATAAAATTGTTATCCAGTATCCGGTAAAGGCGATTTCCTGAATCGGGAGGAAAAAGACCCGAAAACTCTGGAAATAGGATTTTCTTTAAAAATTAATTACAGACAAACCGCGAAGCAATTTGAGGAATGAAAAAAGCTACAGTATCAGTGAGAATTCTATAAATTTTTAATGCCCTAAAGCTCGATTACTTATCGGTGGCACGTTTTTCAAGGTTTCGTCAGGGCAAGGAACCCTGTTGAATTTTGAGCAGTTCTAGAGGCATTTTGGGGATAAAAATCTTGCTACCTAAGCCAGGGATATTGGGAGATGAAAAGAGGAAGAAAATATCTCCAGGAAATTAGAGAAATATTTACCGGAATTAAGTTACTTAAACCGTGGTAACTTGTAACCAGAAAAGTAACTGGATAGTAACCTGTTCAGTTAGCTTAACTAAACTTCTAGAAAGCTAGTTGCCCCTTATTAATGTCACTTTATGAGAGCCAATAGAATTCAAGCAATTGTAGCCATAAGATCAAAACTTGGTGATCAAGAATAGATCACAACCATTCAAAATTCAAGAGGAGTTTTCAATAAGCTATTTCTTCTCTTTCCCCTTGTCATTTGTCCGGTCATCTCTCTTTCTTCAAGAGCCAAGGAATTCGTCATTTTTGAGAAAAAAGAAGAAGGAAGCTTCACACAACACAAGGTAACAAGTTTAATCAACCAAATCTTTACCTTTTCTTAATCCTTGTAACCTCCTCTACCTTTCTATCGGTTTAGTTTCTTGATTTAATCCCTCTTTTGGAAGATTAAAAGTTAGGGTTCAAGCTATGGAAATGGAAGAGAGAGGGTTTTAGAGGTAGTAAATGGTTGCAAGTTCCTCCTCGTGTAGTAAGGAGTAGTTTGATGTATGTTGTTGATTGATTTGGTTGTTGTGTAAAATTTTGGAAAGCTCAAAGTATAAGAGAGATGCTGCCCAAATTTCATTTAGCATGGGGAGAGTTGTATTTGAGTTAGATATTGCATGGAAAGTGGTTTGGAATCAAGTTTAGGCAAGTAAACATGAGAAAAGTTTGAAAAATCCAAACTTCCTCTTGTGTTCTGTTTTTCAGCTAATTCAAAAGAAATAGAGGAGTGGGATTTTGATATTTTAATGCTTCCAATGGCTTTAGAAGGCAAATTTGTGTGGGGTAAAAGTGAGAAATGGATTTGGAAAGCATTTTAAATCTTAAGAACAAGTTTCAAAGCTTTAAGGGTATTGAAAGAGCAATAAATGGAATATTGCGTTTTTGTAGTTTTCTTGTATGGTTGATGGCTGGAAATTCATGAATATATTACTATGTGATGTTTAGGAAGTTGAGAAAATAAAGATTCTATTGGGAAAGTTACCAAGAGAGCTTTAAAGTCCAAGAAAAGCTAAAGAGACAAGGTAGCAATTAGCAAAACCCTCTAACCTTGAGCAAAATTGCTTTGGAAAATATGTTGGATTATGCATGACTTGTATTGAAATTTATTATGATAAAAGTGTGAATATGTGCTTTTGCATACTATGGCCATATGCATTAAATTGTTACATGTTGCACTTTTACAAAGTGTGTTAGAAAGTTTTGCTATTAGGATTTTCCAAAATCTCATTATCCCCCAACTAACCATGTTAGGTGCAAGCACAAGCAAGGGTAAGGGCAAGTTAATGATTCTTGAAGATGGTAAAATGTGATGTTCTTGCTTGTGGATTTTACGTGATATGGTTGGAACTTTATTTGCAAGTTGATGTAATTATGTAATCATAAACCTCTATTTGATAAGTAAGTAGATATATGTCAATGCATGCATAAATATATTCTAATATGTTAAGGAAGTAACGATGCATTGCAAGAGGTTTTGGTTTTGACAAAAAGGAAGCTTTGGCAAATTTTTAAGGAAATGCCAAGTTTTCAAGTCAAGGGTTCCAAAACCCTCAAATCTGTCGTTTTATTTTTGAGTGGTGATGAAAAATAGCAAACAAACTATGATTGGGCTGAAACTTTCTGGTTAAATAGTTCACATGTTAAGCTTTAAAATAAGTCCAAGATCACTGGATTTGGACATTTTTACAAAGAGTTATGATGATCCAAAGTTGAGTGATAAATTTAAAAAAAATAAAAAGTTACCAATTGAACAGTAAATTTTTACAGAATTAACTGTGTCAATTGGGCCAGTTTTGAAACCAGTGATTATTTTTTTCCCTGCAGATCACTTTATATGCTTCAAATAAAAATTTGAACCACTTAATTTTGATTTTTTAAGAATTAGTTATGAATTTTTAAAGTTTAGCCAGAAATCTGGAAATTGATCAAATGAATAGTAACTCGTTTTTGAAAATTTTCAATTTCACTTCTTTGATCAATTTGAGTTATTCAAGGTCCAAAAATGGTTCATTGGTGATTTATTATGAAGCTTATAGGGGAAAATAAGGAGTGTTACACGGATTATTCCACCAATCAACCCAATTAGCTTATACTAAAATAAATAAATAAATAAATATGGTATCATGATGTGAAGGACAAATGCAAACTAGTGTCTTATTAGTAGTTCATTTCAACATTAGTTTGAGCCTTTGAAAGGAAAGAAAATAGCGTAGATTAATCTGACTCATGATCTAATATCTTAACCCATACTCATTTATTAAAGGAGCCAGTCTTATTGCTATTTATTAAATCACTTTTTAAATCTCAAAATTTAAGAGAGAAGACTCAGGCGTGGGCTATTTATCAAGGGCATTTAAAAGGTTTTCATTCCATTAGTTTATAGTTCCATTTGACGTTATTTATATTTTTGGTCTCCAAAAATGGAAAAGCAGATCCTCTCATTTCCTTTTTCCCCCTTAAAATCTTTTTTGAAATCATATCTCCACCATTAAATTAAAAAATGGATTATTCATATTTAATATCTTATAAAACTCTTGTTTTAATGTCTTATTAATTATTTTTTAAATTTTTGTGTTGCAATCGAGAACTATTTAGATTAAATTTTATAATAATAATTTTATAAAATATTAAATTAAACTATTCATTTTTAGTCTAGTAGTGGATATAAAATTCTCAAAGAGAAATGGGAAGAAACCCAATCCTAGGGGATTTTTGAATTCATGAAATTGCTGGATTCCTAGTAATGATTGCATAAGAATTTTTCAATTGACAAGCCACATGTAGCTCTTAGAAGAAATCTAAAAAGTACCAAATTTAAGAATAAAATTATTTACTATAGCTCATATGAATATATTATAAAAATACGGTTTCAGAAAATATTATTAATTATTACTATAAATTGGGTTATTGAAATATTTATTTTGTAAACCGTGCTCTACTTATATTTGGAAATAACAAAAATGAATATTAAAAAGAGTATTTTGTTGAATTCAATCCTTTAGTTCGAGCTGAGCGAAACAACAACACTCTTTTAAAATTGCAGTAAAACAAACTTCCATTTATTTTAATGTATGTATTGAAAATTGTGCCCTATTTGTCAATTATTATATATTAAACACTCTTTAAAATTGCAGTAAAACAAACTTGCATTTATTTCAATGTATCTGTTGAAAATTGTGCCCTATGGATCAATTATTATATATTAAACATTGTTGATATTTAATGTGTTTTCTCCATTTTGTGATCATAACTTTTGTATGTTTATTATAATAATAGCATTCTTAGACGAGTTATAAAGATCATGTTAAATGCCCCCGATGGGTTGTCTTTGTGGGAGCAGAGATGAAATAAGACTAGTATGACTTTGATAAGGTAAGGAGATACGAGTCAAAGTCTTAGTCACTTGTAAGAATACAATGTGTTAGACCAACCCGTTATGAAAAAATTACATGAATTAAGTTATAAGCTTGTCTCATATGTAATCACATCACAATGCCATTAAGCCTAAAATCATCTTAGATTCCTACATGAGAGTAACTGAGTTTTAACTTAGTCAAAAGTCACTTTTGTCCGGGTGATGATAAAGGCTATGATCAGGCTTAAGGGTATCTCATGTGGAGGAATGTGAATGATCAAGATGGGATTTGTTCCTCATATTAGTAAAGGGATATTACTGGCCCCCTCGATGAGTAAGTTTGAGAAATGTATGGCCAAACTATTATGAAAAGGTTTTTTGTTTCTAAGATCAGACTACTCAGGGATTGATAAAGTAATAGTCAGGGATATGAGGATGACATTATCCATGCCTCATCCTTAACTGAGATATCATAGGATAAAAGGGATATGACGTGGTTATATGACATGTTGCATCGTTTTAACGATCATCATGTGATTTGGGTAGTCACAATGTGTTAATAGAGGCCACTTGCAACTTTTGGGCTAATTCTAAATTTAGCTCACTACCAACTTCATGTGGGTTTACAGAGTCGCACACAAGAACAACCCAACACAAGCTATAATGTTTAGATTCATTGAATCTAGGATATGTCTGAGATTCAATGAATGTGACATTTAATCTAGAGTGATCGAATTATATATATATTTATATATTGTAACACACCTTAAATTACTTCTTTAGCTTCAGTTAATAACATTATGGAACCATTCTTGGGCCTTGAATAGCTTAAAGAATCAAAAGAAATCAAATCTGAAAATTTGATTTTTTTTTAAGTTACTATTCACAAAATTTTGGTCAACTTTGAAAATTCATAACTAACTCTAGAAAAATTGAAATTGAGTGGTTCCAATTTCTATTTGAAGCTTATAAGTTCCTCTATGGGGTAAAAATACTCATTGGATCATGAACTTTCCCAATTAATATAGTTTATTTCGTGAAAAACTATTGTTCATTTGGTAATTTTTCATTTTTTCCCAGGTTTTCCATGATTTTATTCAAATTTTGGAAGATCATAACTCTTCCTACAAAAATCCAAATCTAGTGATCTATGGCTTGTTTTAAATATTGCAACATGAACTATTTTTCTGGAAAATTTCATCTCATTTGGAGTTCATTTGCCCTATTTCACGTCATGCCAAAGTTCATGGTTTAACCAACTTTCTAACAACTTTTAACTAAAACTCACCATTTATTTTTCTCATACATATGCATGCCCACTTTTAGACTTCATTTGATCATGGTTATTCATGCATTTGGAAATAATTATAGCATGCTTCTACTACTCCTTAGCTATCATACATGTAGAAGTTTAATTTACATAATTACAACCACACTTAAACAAATTTCAATCATCACAACTAACTTCAATACATAAAAGCACAACATTATGCCTTGTTGAATCATTAATCCCTTTGCTCTTACCCTTGCTTGAGCTTCCACCTAAAATGGTGGGGGAGAATGAGATTTTGGGAAATCTCAATAGCAAAATTTTCTAACATATTTAATAAAATGCATGACATTGTTTCAAACATAAGTGCGAATGCATGATAAAATGAATGTGCAACATGAGACATGTATAAGTATATGGCCATAGCACACCAAGCACATATTCACACTTTCATTCTCATAAATTAAGTCATGCACAATTCCAAAACAATTTCACAACAATTTAGTTTAAGTTAGAAGGTCTTGCTACCTTTTGCTCTTAACTTTTCCTTACTTTGATGCTTTTTGATCACATGAGAAATTAATTTCTTGCACCAAACCCTTGCCTACATAATGCACAACATTATGGCCATTAAACATAAGCCATTACCAAGGAAAAAATCAATGTAAAACTCCCTTAAACTTCTCTTTGAATTACATAGGCCTTAAGGCATTAAGACTTGTCTTTAATGTTTTCTAATGCTTCCCAAAACTTGTGCTCACTATTACCCTACACAAAACCTCATTTTAAAGCTATTGGAAATATTAAAATCATCAAAACAACATTCTTTCATCCACTTTCCAGATTTGCACGAAAATTCCAAAAGAAGAGAAAAATGTTTCTTTTCAAACTTTCATCACATTCTAGCACTCATTCTTGCTCCCAAACCCATTTTCATGTGTTGTTTGGCTTAAATACAACTCTCCCATATCAAATGGAAATTTTGGCAGTACCTCCCCTTAGGGTTCTTCATCCCAAAATTAACAAAATCAACAAATAAGAGCCAAACAACAACAATATATATATATATATATATATCAATCTACTCCTTACAACACAAGGAGTATTTTGCACATAAGTATTAGCTCTAACTCCCTCTCTTTCTCACTCTTGACCTCAAGAACACTAACTTTGGATCTTGAGAAAGAGGAGTTTAATCCAAATTCTAATCCATGGAAGTTGTAGAGAAGATCACAAGGATGAAGAATATGTATAGGTTTGGGTGCTTTAGTCTCTTACCTTGGATTTTTGAGAGCTTGTTCTTCTCTTGTGCTTGCTGGAATGGCGTCTTCTTTCTCTCTAATGGCAGCAAAGAATGAGAGCCAAAATGGGACGGAAATGAAGAAAAATGTGTTTTTAAAAATCCTTCATGAAAATTCAAGGGCTAAGATTGCATCTTAAAATCTCGGTGTCATAATTGGGTCTAAAAATCTCGTTTGGTGTTTGGTTACACTAACCAAACCAGTTACCGTTCTGTTACTTCTACCGATTACACTTTTTACCGGTAAATATAACTTTATTCCGGTAAATTTTTCTATACTTTTCTGGAGATGTTTTATTCCTATTTTAATATCCACTAATGTGGCAAAATAATTATCCCAGAAATACCTTTGGAATTCGTGAAAAATCAACAAGGTTATTTTATTCGGTCAAAATCCCTTTGAAACGTACTTCTGACGGGTAATTTATTTTTAGTGCATTAAAAATTACTATAATTTTCAATGATACTCTAGCCCTTTTCCTTTTCCCAAATTGCCCTCCAGAATGTCCATAATTAATTTTTAAAGAAAATCCCATTTTCCGGATTTTTGGGTCCCTTTTTCCTCTATTCTGGGAAATCGCATTTATCATATACTGGGCAATAATTTTATTAAATAATATAATATTTAGTTTATTTTTCTATGCCATGAACTCAACTGATTGAGGTCTCCTGATACCTCAAATAATTATTTTCGACCGATTTACCTTCAAAATTCTCTAAACAGATATCTAGGCCGAATTTTGACAATCCGTCAAATCTTAGTTAATCAGTGAGTTCTGCTCTATCTTTTGGGCATCTGTGAATTTTTCTGAAATTTTGGTCAGAGTTGACTTTTTGACTTTGTCAAATGACCAAAATGCCTTTACACTTTCTCTTATTTACCAAATTATCCCTGTTTTTACTAATCTTTCAAAATTCCGAGGTAGCCCTTGACTTTTAGGCCCTTAATCTTTTCGTGTAATGATATCCAAGTCCTTCCCAGAAGCTCACCCATCCTTACACTACTTCAGGGTGAGCACGCTTAACTGCGGAGTTCTCATAAAATTTCTCCTGCTGAGCCAAGTCTGACTTTGGGTTTTCCAGCTCATCAGCATCATCTTTTTCCGTGCTTTCTATCTTTGGGCTCTAACTTGACTTTTGACTACTGGTTTGACCCTTTTTATCCAATGACCATATTGTCCTTGGTCTTTATACTTAATGACATTTATGTCCCTGGCTTATATATTTAGACATTTCAAAGCCTTAGGACTAACTTACCCATAGTCTTTCTAGTCTACCGGCTTCCTCTCTTCCTATACTTTATTTCTCTGGGCCTTTTCTTATATTATAACTAACGGTTTGGCCTCTATTTCAGTTTACAGAAAAGGGTGGATATTACATATATAAATTCAAAAATAATATTATATAGATAATAATGTTAATATTAATATATGTTAGTTTTAATATTTAATTTATTTGATAAATTAAATAACTAACATTGATATTAATATTTAATTTCTAAAGTTGAATTAAATCATTGGCTCATTGTTTAGATTGATTAAATAGATATGATTTGATCAAATTAGATTAATTCAAATTTGAATTTTAAAATTTGAATTTCAGAATTCAAATTCCTAGATTAATCAAGGTTTTAGTAATTGGATATAAAGGTTAAAGAAGTAGCTTAAGGTAAGACATGGTCTCGAAGAACGAAAGGAAAGAAAAGGAAGAGTGAAAAATACCAATTGCCTAGCATAGTAAAATAAGGGCAAAATGGCCATTTTAGAAAAAGTAAATGATAAAAGGGTCAATAGAAAAAGTCAAGGGACCCAAGTGCCAATTAAGAATGGGACTAAAGAGGTATTTTGAGAATTAAGGGACCAAATTGCCATTTAAGAAGTTCAAGGGCATTTTGGTAAATAAGTGAAAGGCAAGGGCATTTTGGTCAAAGCTTGACCAAAATGTCAGAAAAATTTTCAGAATCCCAAAAGAAAGAGAAAATTCATGGAGCAAGAAATGAGGCTTGGTTCATACTAGAGTGATCAGAATAATAACCTTTGCGGGAATTTTAAAGGTTATTTAATACTTGTATATTTAATAAATAATTGATGAAATTTTATTATTTAAAATATCCAGATGCCTCAAATATCAAATATCAGGACAAGGGAATATAGCTCAGAAATTCTAGTATTTTACAAAATTATTCCCAAGAAAAATATAAGAGTGGTTTCCCCAATAGAAAAATTAATGTTAGGAAAACCACGAAAATGAGTTTTCTTTAAAAATTAATTACGGGCAATTCTGAAAAGCAGAATGGGGAAAGAAAAATCATGGAGGTACCTTATTAATTTTGGGAAGTTTTGATGACCCTAGACAGGTCAAGTGAGTAAAGGATTCCCAAAAAGCATTTCCGAATCGATAAATTAACTTTACGGATAGTTAAATTTACTTTATTTGCATAAAGTAAGTTACATAGCCAAGAATGTGCCACGTGTCAAGCGATTGTGGTCACATGGAAAGGTGTGAAAGCCATTTTCACCATGTGGTAGAATAACTCAAAGGAAAGTTATTTTATCAGTCCAAGTGAGTCTCGAAATTAATGAAGCATGTATATTTTTTAAAAAAAAAGAATCTTCCAAAAAAGACAAGAAGATTGATGAAAGGCCTAGATTTTTCCACATGGAAAGATTATACTCTTTATTCATGAGATTTATCCACTTGGAAAGTGACAAAAAAAACATGGGCCAAGATTTAACCAACACATCTTGTCAATATGACAAGGTTAAAGGGTTTTTTTTAATTTGATTTGCAGTTTGTTTTTTGAAGTGTTTAAGACACTTCTTGAGGCTTCATTGCTTCACATAGCACATCTAAAACATGTATAAAAGGAGAGAGAAGATGAAAATGGAAGAGGAGAAGGAAGGAGAGCAAAATCCAACATAAGATCAAGGTAAGTTATGATTTTGCTATGTAATCTTCTATGTTATTGCACTTCTGTCCTTCCTCTTCCCTTTAATCGGTTTATTCTTGGCCATTGAAGTGTGTATGTGCTGCTGGAAGTTCATGTGGTTTGATAGAGAAAATGATAAGGAAAGAGATTTAGAGGAAATAAATGTTAAAATACAACTCTATGCATGTTTTGGAACCATTTGATGGTTGTTTTGTTTGATTTGAGTTGTATTGAAATTTTGGGCATAACCCTATGAGGGGAGGTGCTGCATGAATTGGGGCTGACATGGATGAATTATTTTGTGATAAATAATGGTTAGGAAATGGATTAGAAACAATATTATGCAAGTGTGTAGAAAATAAAATTGAAAAATCCATTTTTTTGGCAAAATTTACATATTTTCATCCAGACCTGGTTCAAGAGGAAATAATGTGATTTTGATAATTTTGATACTTCCATTGAGTTTAGAAGGCAAAATTGTGTAGGGTACAATTGAGAAAAAGATTTTGGAAGCATTAGAAACAATTTGGCAAAGTTAGGGTTCAAAAACCCTAAGTAGTGTAAGAGAAGTTTTAAGAGGATTTTAAGTGTTTAATGCATGAAGTATGGTCTATTGTTAATGCCAAATGCATTACGTTATGTGTAGGTGTTGAATAGCAAAGAGGAAAGCTCCAAAGGTGCAAAAGGAGACTATATAAGATTAAGGGAGACTAAGCCAATAAGGTAGCAAATTCTCTAACTCTTACACTTAAATTGCTATTAATTGTTGATTGTGTATTTGCCATGTTTATGCTATATGATTGATGTATGAACGTGCAAGCTATTGTTTGATGTTTGATGATTATGACATGCCTTGGCCAAAAGGAAAGTAAGCATGTGAGGTTAGTGTTGCATGTTAAGTTTCATGGCCTTTATTTTTCACATTCATGATTATGCATATTAGTGTACTAGTTAGAGATATTTGCTATTGAGATTCAATGAATCTCATTCTCCCATAACAAAAATTTTTAGGGGCAAGTGCAATGGCAAAGGCAAAAGAGATCAAAGGTAAGATTAAGATTTGAATGCCAAGCCAATTGGATAAGTTGTGTAATTTATTTGTATGCATCTTTGGACTATTATAGTTAAACTCCTACACTATGAAGCAAGATGTATGTATTGTACAATAGACCCATTATGGTAAAGTATTAAGCAAATTGGGCATAGACAAGAGAGAATGAAAGTATGCAAGAAAAGGATTTAAGTATGCAAGTTAACAAAAGGGGTCAAAGCCCTTAATGAGAGGTAAAGTTTGAGTAACAAGAAAAAATAGTGATTTAAGTCCAATTTATATAACATTTTTCAGAAAATACTGCATACCCTAAGCTTTTTTTTTTTGCATACCCTAAGCTTTAAATAGAGCTAAAGTTGGCTAAATTTGGATATGTAGATCAAAAGTTATAGTCTTCCAAAGTTAAAGGAAAAATCTGGAAAATTGAAAAATGACCAACTGAACAGTATTATTTCACAAGATTTTCTGGACTAATTGGTCATAAAATTAGACAAATGAGTATTTTTATCATGTAAATAACTTGATGATCTTCAATTAGAGACTTGACACACTAGATTCCTATTTTTCTATATTTAGTTATGAATTTTTAAAGTTGGCCAAAAATCTGGAATTTACCAATAAATAGTGACTAGTGAATAGTAACTCGGTCACAAATTTTCAAATTCACTTGTTTGGCCATTTTAAGCATTTCAAAGGCACATAAGTGGTTCATTGTTGGTCTCTAATGAGACTAAAGAGGAGTAAGGCATGTTACATCTAACCCTTCCTTTCATAGCGACAATCCCTTTTTGTTAATGATATTAAATTTAAGTATCAGCGTGCCGGGCACGTGGGGAGTATTAAAATACCCCACCTCACGTCTCCTTCTCATTCTCTCCTTTCTTCTTTCTTCCTTCTTTTTCCTTCCTCCCTAACAACAATGATGTGAGGGCTCTGCCAGGGCAATCTTTGGAGACCATTTAGGTAACCAAAATCTCTCATTGTTACCTCTCCTCCTTCATGGAAATTGTTCTAGGCAGTTTTCTCTTTCTGATAATAGTATTTTTGTGCTGGACAGGGGATATGTTTCGGTTACAATTTTGATTAAGTTTTGATAATGTAAAGTCATGGGATGTAAATGGATGTTTATAGAAGATTTTAATTGGTTTAGATTTTTGGTATGGGTCTATAATGATTTTTGTTAACTCTAGACTTAACACTCACTACTTTGTAATTGGTATGCAATCAAAATGTTGTTGACAAATTTATTTGGGTTTTGGAATATCATTATGTGACCAAAGTGTGAATGGAATGAATAATTTGAATTATGATTTTGAGTGGGGAATTATTGGAGGGCTTAAAAATTTAAATAGGGAGTGAGATTTATTTAAAGTCAAATATTATTGTTTTGGTTATTATTACATTAATATATAATTAAATTAATTGTGTAGATTGACTTTATTTTGGTGACTTAAGCTTTGGATTGTGGATTGTTGTGGTAGTGTACTATTGCCTTGCGTGAGGTAACCGTTTTCCACTTATTATGCATGCTTGGGACATGTTTGAATTTGATTTTGAATTTATTGTGATAAAAATATTATTATTTGATAAACCTTGTATTAATAACATTAAAAATGCATTGTGAAATTTGAAGTCAAAGAGTTAATGTGTTGTAATGGTAATGTTTGATAATGCTTTTTGGTAAATGTTCTAGTAATTCTGTTGTGACCTTTGAGCATAAAATTATTTGTTGGAAAGTGTTGTTGGATATTCATATGTGTATATATATTATTGATGGCAAAATGTGTATATGCCTTGATCGAGCTTTAAAATGGTTGTTGTGATAGGGGGAGAGGTGGATATTGTTATTGAAGGGAGGTTATTAAAGAGAAATCAAGGGGTGAATATTTAGCATGTTTAAAGAGGAAATAAGGATGGAGCAATTCCAGTTGTATACTGGATAATCCTAGGCCTATTGTATTACAAGGGCCCATAACACCCCCTTGATGTTAAGGGAAGAACCCATGGTCCGAATTTGTACTCTATGGATCTGGTTAGGCCACATCACTTGAATGGTAAGATTTTTAGGTATCTACCAATCATATGGGATAGCACCAGCCCATTGGTTCAGTCAGAAAAGGCGAGGAGTTACAAGGGGGACTCAGTGTTTAAGAAAAGTGAACATGTTATCATTGATCCTTATGACATTTATGATCATTGTGATATATATATTTGTTATGATGAGGATGATATTGATATTGATGTATATAGATATATATCTTGCAAAAGGGGAATAGAGTGATGGTTTGAATTGTTTGGAAAATTGAGTACTATTTAGGAAATTATATATTTTTTATATACATGCAATTAATTCCTTATCTCTCATTGGCACTCACTGGTATGTCTTTTATGTTGGAATGTTGATTGCTGAGATTTTTGTCTCACCCTGTTGTTATTACCATTTTTTTCATGTGTTAGCTCCGTGTAAAGATTTTTGGGAAGCTTCTAGAGGCTTAAATTGTGTTATAATTGTTGTGTAGCCTCCTTCCTCATTATATGTGATGTTTTGATGTATATTACCACCATTATAGGGATCATATTTGGTTAAACCTTTATTTGAGATACTTGAACTTATATTTTTGATAAATTACTATTAGAAGGCATGAGTCCTATCAATGATACTATTATAATATTTTGATTAACCCACTATGCTGATTTGTGATTAATTATTGAATTGAACTAGCTGTACGTTAGACAATTTGGCATTGAGCCATCAATTTAGTATTGTCATGAAATTTGAAAGTTTTGGTCCAATCGTTTTATTATTAATAGATGTTCTATTATTTGGAATGTTATTTCTTGTAGATAACCTATATTGGAAGTTAAGAATTTTAATAGCCATGGTTAATTGTTAAAAAACTGTTTATTGAGTTAAGTGACTAATTAACAAAGGCCTTTGTTACATATGTCTCCCATAATTTGTTATGTAGATTCCATTTTTAAATTCAAATGGATCAAAAGAAATCTCATCTTTTCAACTACTCAAAACAGTGGCATATGGATTTTATTGCATAAAAATTCCTTCTTAATCTTTAATGCTTTCAAACTTGATTTCTCACTTGCACACTAAATAATTTCTCATTTTAAACTCATTGGAAGCATTAAAATTATCAAATTCCATCTCCTCTTTAATTCCCTATTTTGATCAAAATTTTTAATGGAAAGAGATAAAATGATTTTTCGTCATTTCATTCCATAAGCTTCTATAGTTCCATCTCTCGTCACTTCCTTACTCATACTTTGAATCATTCTTTTTATATGTCATTCCATACCTCCTCTTTTCCTTCTTACTAAACATCAAACCAAAGAGAGGATTGAGAGAGTAGAAGTAGTCTTACACCAAGGAATTAAAAGAAAACGATGATTTAGAGATCAAACTTACTTATTTCATGCCTCTCTTCTCTTTTCCTCTTCCTTCTCTTTCTGTCTCCTCCATTTCAGTTTTTCATCCTTTTTTTCTTCACTTGGCCGACCTTACGGAGCATATGAGAGAATGAGATGGCATTTAGGTTCCTTAATTCATTGATTAACTCAATTGAATAATTTGTGAAGTCCACCTCCTCTCATTTCCTTATTTTATTGGTTCCTCGTGACCCAATAGCCATGAATGCTCCTTAATTTTTTTATTTCTCTCTTCCTTAATATTCATCAAGCCACATGGCCATTTGGGAGACCACAAAACTCTTCCCCATGTGCTGATTTCTTTATATGAACTTAATTCCTCCATTGAAGTGAATTTAATCACTTACAAATGCGTTTTAAAATTTTTTTGATCATTTAACCAATGCAAGACCATTAAAATTTCATATTTATTAGGAAGTAATTCTCTAATTTTTCTTGAGTTAAAATTTGTTCTCTAGGTATTTTTACCATAATTTCCATGAAAATGCCTTATTCTTGGATAAAACTCCTTAAATCCTCTTTTCACTAAATTCTCCATTTCATGGGTATAAAACCATTTTTATAATTTTCCATAAATCTCAAAATAGTTTTCTCTTATTTCTGAACGTTTATTTGAGGTCTCTTAGTATTTTCATACTTGTATTTGGCTAATCATTTATTTACTAAAATTCAATAAATACAAAAGATTTAATTTTGCGGTGATTTCTGTCATTTATACCTTAAATATAGTTTGGAGAAGTATTCTCTACTTTTATATGTATATGGGAAATTTTTCTGAAATTATTTGCATAATTTCTCAAATTACCCTTATTACCCATAATTTTTGCAAATTACACTTTTGCCCAAAACCCAAGACTCTAAATATACAAGGTTACCATATGGTTTCTACTATTTCATTTGTCCCTTGCCTAATCTTACTTATAACTTTAACCTTTATTCAAATGAGTTGAATATTTACGTAGTCCCTGGGAATTATTTTATCTTTCGGGACATCTTTGAGACTGTTGTTGAATTGGGCTTGAAAAGCCTATATAATTCAGGCTTACTCTTGAACTTCTAAGCCTAAAATCTAGGATACAAAAGATTGGATATTACATATTATTCCTTGAAAAAATATTCATTGAGTCAATTATACCTATATGCCTTGAATTCTTTAATCCTTATAATGATTTTGATGGAATTGCATGTTTGCTTTTGGCAACTTCAACCTTCAAAGGTTTTTATATATTTTGACCGTATGCTTTTCAAAAAATTGAATCCTTTAGGGATTTTTCATTTTTTTTATGTCTAAATCTCTGCATATATTTGATCCTCTAGGGATTGTCAATTTTTCATATGTGTGTACACTACTAGTGCTTCAAAGGCATACAAGCAAGTACTCTTGAGAATATGAACAATTATAATATTAATCCTTAACCAATTTGATGATAATTTTGCAAAAGTATAACTTTCCATCACAATACGAATCTCAAGATTTCTTATTAATTTAAAATTTAACACATTCATTATAATAGAGAAAAATATCAAAAAAATTAAGGTAATTTGACCAAAATATCAAAAAATTTTACAGAGTCCAAAAAGGTAGAGAAAAATTTACTGGGCAGTAATGGAGGCCTAGTTCAAATCAAAATGACCAGAATAACCTTTATGGGAATTTTAAATGTTATTTGATATTTGGATATTTAATATTTAATATATAATTAAATAAATTTAATTATTTAAAATATCAAGAGGTGTAATATCCCAAATTTCAGTGACTGGAAAGGAAGGCTAAACGAAGGGTTGCAAATCAGTAAAAGATCCAAAAAGTAAAAAGAGATGAAAAGAAATCCCAAGTCACTAATGAAGAAAATGTAAGGTAAAATGGTCATTTTTTAAAAGAAAGTGACATAATGATCATTTTTGAAATGATAAGGACATAATGGTCATTTTTTAAAAGATAGGGAAGTAATGATCATTTTTAAAAAGATAGGGATGTAATGATAATTTTGAGAAAAGACCAAGGGCATTTTGATAATTATGAAAAAGTCTAAGGGCACTTTAGTCAAAGTTTGACCAAAATATCAGAAAAATTTTTAAGACACCATTTGATAGAGAAAAATTCACTGATAAGCAAGTGAGCCTCAGTTCAGGTTAAAATGACATATGTTTCTGTTGCGGAAATTTTATTGGTCATTTAATTTTTAGTTATTTAAATAAATAATTAGTCAAAAATGATTATCTAAAATATCTAAAGGCCTCAAATGTTTGATCTCAAGTAAGAAAAATAGCTTAAAAATTTAGTATTTTATAATATTGTTTCCAAGAGAAAGTGGGAAACAATTTCCCTTGTCAGAGAGAAAAGGCTCGAAAAACCCATTTAGGGTTTTCTTCGAAGCATTAAATTAAAAGATATTCTGCGAAGCCATTTGAGGAAAGAAAAAATGAGAGAATTAGGAAGAATTTTAGAAATTTTTGTTGACATCAAACCAGGTTAGTGATCATAAAATCGCCTAAATGTATTTTCGGAAGCATAAAGTAACTTTATGGAAACTTAAAGTTTCCAAAAGCAAAATGGTAATGATCATACATGCTACTTGTATTGATCATGTTTAAAGACCAAAAAGGGATAAATAAATATCTCAAAGAAATTGTAGAATTTATCAAAACAAAGTTACTTTATCGGTATAAGTTATACATGATTTAGGACACATGTCACCACCTTAACTTGGTACATGAAGTCAGATTTTTCTTCACTTTTGGCAGCCCATAAATGTTGATTAAAAAGGTAGAAAAAGTGTTAAATGTGCTGCACAATTATGGACCATTGGATCACAAGTTTTAATGCAAGATTGAATCTTAGCCATTGGATGATTTTAAACCTTATTAATGTCACTTATTCCCTTCATCTTCCAGCCATTATTTCGTGCTCAAGCAGTCCCAAATGAGAGAATGAAGGCGTGAATGAGAGCAGGCCAAGAAGACAGCAAAAATCATCAAGAAATCCAATGTGATTTGAGTTTTAATGCAATATTTTGCATATTCTTATTCCTTGGACCTTCCTCTTCACTTTAATCGGTTTAGTTTCTTGACTTTTGCTGGATTTTGGCTGCTGAAATGTTAGGGTTTTAGTGAGAGAAAATGGAAAAGAGAAAGATTTAGAAACAATAGATGTTAGAAACCAACTATATGCATGATTTAGAGTTGACCGGTGGTTGTTTTGTGATTGTTTGAGTTGTGTATGAAATTTGAGTATGAAGTTACTGCTCACGCAGCTCTGTTTGGCACTGCTCATACAGAAGAAATGATGGTTTTGTGATGTTTAATGATGGGAAAATGGTTTAGGATTGTGCTTATTCATGTATATAAAGCTAGAAGTTGAAAAATCACATTTTCCCAATGTATAGAGTATTTCCAATGTAACACTCCTTACTTAACCTCTGTAGCTTCATATTATACCATTATTGAACCACTCTAGGGCCTTACATAACTCTAATTGACCAAAGAAGTGAAATTAAAAATTTCAATCCGAGTTACTATTTATTTGGTCAATTTTCCAGTTTTATGGCCCAAATTTAAAAATTCATAACTAATTCTAGAAAAATCAAAATTGAGTGGTTCCAATTTCTATATGAAGCTAAAATACTTATAAATTCTAATTTAACACAAATAAGAGCAAGAAGTAGACAAATAGATTTAACTCAAGGACAGAGTCTGTAATAAATGTAGCTGTTCAGTCTGTAACAAATGAAAGCCATGTAATATCACATGTAAGTAATCAGAGAATCACACCTTTACTTAATATTATAAAAAGTCAGCAACCTCAAGAAGCCTAGAAAAATAATCAGTCTTCTAACCAACCTTCTTCATCCACTTCAAGAACCAGTCTAGAAAATAGCCCAACTCTAAACCCATCAAATTTTAAGATGCTAGAACCTTATAGATATTTTAAACAACTGATTTATAACTTTAACCATTTTACCTTTAAATCACCTCATGTAAAATATGTCTCTCATTATACCTTTAATAAAGCCATTATCCATCCAGGAACTCATCCTAGACTTGTAAAAGCCCTATATCAATATGGTTTAATCCAGTCCATTTATCCTTCACCAACCATGGAAGAAATCTCTGAGTTACCTGATGCATTAAGAAAAGCTGTAAAGACTTATTTTGGAATTGTAGCTTAACACACAGTCTTTATAAGATGCTATTCAGTAATTGCTGAAATAGCTCCAAATATATTTTATCATCCAATTAATCTTATTAGACTTGGAACAACAAAGAAACCATTTGAATATCAAGCAGAATGTAAGGAGGATATTAATGATGATGAAGAATTCATGGAAGCAGTATCAAGAATTAGAGCACAAGACCATCATATAATTTTCCAAGAGATGAATATATTTTTAACAACTGAAGATGAAGCAGCATGGGTATATTTTATGGGACCCACAACTTTAATCTACTCTTCTGGAAGATCTTCAAGGAATCTCAATTTATTCAATCAGTTTTATGATAAGATGAAGCACAATAAATTTGAAAATCCTGATAATACAAAAAGAAGAATCTGTCAGCTTTTATCAGAATATGCAGTGCACAAATGTAAGTATTGTGATGAAAGAAGCACAGAGAAAAAAGATAATGAAGATCCTATAATATATATGAGTGTAATCTAGCATAGGATAGATGGATGAATTGAAAGCTACCAACGGGAAAACAACAAGAAGAGAAAAGGACAAAGAAAAGAAGAAGACAAAGAGATATGATATAAAGTAGAAGAATAAAGCTTGAGAAGAAGATAGGAAAGACGTAAAGGAAAAAAGCATGTGAAGAAAAAAATACCTAGTCTAAGTAGTCTTGTATTCTTGTAATCATGATCTAGTAGTCTTGTAGTCTTGAATGTAATCGTAGTCTTGTATGTAATTATCTTGTAACATATCAGGCAAGGTTGTATATAAAGCCTGGTTATTCAGTGTAAAGAGGTAAGAGTTGAGTAGGAATCTTATTTCTACTCTTCTATATTGTAAGCCCCGGTATTCTAATAAAATATCCATTTCCAGTAACCTTATTCTCTTCAAATATTTTAGCTTTCAGAAATTTTATATTGGATTAGTGTTTTAAAGTATGTGTAACTAACTCTTTTATAGGGATCAGGGGTAGTAGTATTATTTTATCCATAAAGTAATGATCCTATAAAGGATTACCGGTTATATGCTCATAAAGGTAGAAACTCAATTACGCCTCCAGTAGGAAACGAATGAAGGTTGTGCTGGGATAATCTGAAAAGGAAGGTTTGAATCCTAAGAAAGAGATTCAAGTAAAAAATGTTCCTGTATGAAAGAGGACATGGATCCTTCCATAACCTGGATTATCTTTGATCATTCCTAGGGGACTACCTTATTGGGCATCTAACAAGCTGGTCAGTTATGGTATTTGTATATCTTTCTTCAAGCTTCCCCACTTTCTGACGGAGTTCTTCCATCTCAATATAGATTTGCTCTACTTGATTAAAGAGCTTTGAATAATTTTCATTTACTTGGTTACATAACAAGCTCATATTCAATTCCAAAATTTGGAATCTCATATTAACTTGTTCCTTAAGAGTCATTGATTCTTGATTAGAATCATTACATGTGTGGCTTACACTTCTTGATTCCATCTGCTCAGATAATCTGCAATCAAATTATTTTGACCTTTTATATGGATATTTTATATTATGTAAGTAATCAGAGAATCACACCTTTACTTAATATTATAAAAAGTCAGCAACCTCAAGAAGCCTAGAAAAATAATCAGTCTTCTAACCAACCTTCTTCATCTACTTCAAGAACCAGTCTAGAAAATAGCCCAACTCTAAACCCATCAAATTTTAAGATGCTAGAACCTTATAGATATTTAAACAACTGATTTATAACTTTAACCATTTTACCTTTAAATCATCTCATGTAAAATATGTCTCTCATTATGCTTTTAATAAAGCCATTATCCATCCAGAAACTCATCCTAGACTTGTAAAAGCCCTATATCAATATGGTTTAATCTAACATATCACTTTGCCATTTAATTAACATTTTATTACATTGTTTATTTGTTCTTATTCCTTTATTTAACCAGTGTTTTACTTGAGTATTATCGGTTCTAATAATAAACTTTATATTTACAATAAATAATTCAAATTTTTATACTGCCTTTACTATAGCTAAAAACTCTTTCCAATTTGAATGATATTTACTTTATCCATCATTAAATTTTCTACTAGAATATCTAGTTATTAATCTCTTTCCTTCATTATTTTCATAATAAAAAGCTGCTCCCCAATAATTTTCTGAAGCATCTGTATAAATTATCCATCTTACATCATTATTTATAAGAATAGTTAATTTTGGTAAATTTTGACATAACTTTTAATTTGATTTATTATCTTTTTCAATTTCATTATTCCATATCCAATTAGTTTTTCTCCTGCCAATTTAGATATTTTAGCTGTTAATTTGATAAATTAGGTATATAATTCCTAGCTTGGTTTACTAATCCTAAAAATGATTGTAATTCTTTTAATTCTATTTTTGCTAAGGTTTAGATTTTTCCCAATGAATTAAAGGATTATCATCATAATTTTCTATCAATCTGTGCTATATAGTTTTCTTTTCTTCTTGTTTTATTTCAATTATATTTAAGGTTGCTAACATATGAATTATTTCTACAGGTTTATTATTAGGTAAAAATTGTACTT
>JANTPZ010122081.1:0-32421 GCA_025593235.1 Vachellia pachyceras | reverse complement strand
AGAGGAAAGTAAGAAAGAGAAAGAGAGAAAAAGTAAGAAAGAGGAAAGTAAGAAAGAGTAGTAAAAAGAGAGTATGAAAGAGAAAACCTAGATTTCAAACCTAGATTTTGAAACCTAGATTTCAAAACTTTGATGCCAAACTAAGCTAAGTTGAAGCCAAATAGAGACAGTTAGATTTACAGGGAGAGAATGGAGAGGGGCCTCCCTGCATTAATTGTGTACTCTGGAAAAATCGTGATGAGAGAATAGAGGTCTTCGGAGAAAAGACAGGAAACTCAGATATTGTCGGTTAACTTCAACTTTTTTTTTTATTTTAGAATTTTAAACATACCAAGAAAAGCAATTAAATTGGAAAAGCCACTCATAGTGAGCCATATATCATTATACAAGAAGCAGCAGCTGCAGCCATCTCAAGTTGAAGATTATCGTATGAATCATATTCTCCCTGACAAAATTTCCTATGAAGCCCTTCCGGAATTTAATTCTGCCATAAACCCTCTACCCGGCTATCGTCCAGAATAAAGATGTTATATTCACATCATTCAAGCTGTTTCAGAAGGTGAATGTCAAAAGGCATTTGCCGCACATGCATGATCTAGCATTTTAACCTCTCGGACAACAGATCCATCGGAATTTTAAAAAAACCTTTCGTTGAATTTGAAAGAACTCGAGGAAACCAACAGAGAATTTCATTCAGTAGTCGATCTTCTCCCCAACAGCTCAATCTCCCGGAAGCCTTTCAGCGTAAATTAATCAAATAACGCCAGTTCAACCACATAGACCGGTTATCAGCTAAATTTTCCAATTTCCATCTTCTTCTTGATCGCCTTTTGACCATGGTAGATAAAAGAATCCAGTATTCCAGAAACCGAGAAAACACCTGTATACAGCAACAGACAGTTAAATGTTTTGCGACAGATTAAAAAACTGCGTAAAACTGTATATTGAATTCATTTAAGCAGAGCAAGAAAGGTGAGTTCTGTAAGTGGAGTTTCAGTCTATACCTCCAACTATGGCGCAAACGTTAGTGAGGAAGTGTAAGAATGAGATATGCTCTTCGGTGAAAGTAACCTGAAATATACAACTCTTGTATACAATGAGATACAATATAAAGAGAAGTATAACGAGAACAAGCACATGGGGAACACCCTCATGCAAAAGCATAATTGCATATTTTTCTATGTATTCAGCATTTTAACATTGAAAATGTACAATAAATATGATCACCTTAATCGGGGAAAGGTCATAGAAGAAGAAAACTCCAGGCAGGGACAGAAGACGACCCACATCTCCGGTCCTCAGGTGTTCTGTCACAGAGAACTGCAAAACATTTCTAGTTGTAAAATGTCTAGCGTTAGCATACAAAATAAATGTCATAAAAGGATGTGTTTATGAACCTGGTTCGATTGGATTGTATGCCCGTTCACATCAGTGTATACAGTAGGCACAACCTAACAAAACAACAAACATACAAAGCTTCGGCACCCATTTATCACCTCAACACACAAAAAAGATATTGAGGAAAACAGAAAAAGCTCTGCAACGAACTAAAGAATACGGTACAAGACGTTTAACCAAAAAGCCTATATTGAGAGTATTCATATGTGGCATATTACTTTCCAGATCATTCTCCGGAAGGAAATAGTATATATTAGAACATCTAGTGAAACATCAAACTGGTCTCCCCATCTTAAAATGCTTCTGGATCCCCTTCTTTTTTTGGAGGGAACAGGACCATTCTTTTCAGCAGTTCAGCACCATTGAATTGACTAAGCACCATTGAGTGTAAAGAATCAAAGAAGAGATGGCTCATTTAATTAAAATTCAGAATGCAGCCAATAAAAGTCGATCAAGTTGGTATGAAGTTGGCTCATAACCCAAAAGGTTATGGGTTCAAATCTCATTGCAAATGTGAGGACCTTGCTAGTGCACAATATGTAAGCGATTTTTTAATTTGGAGGCAAGATCTGATCATAGTAAGTCCTCGAGACCCAATTCAACTAAACTTTTTTTTTTAACTAAAAAAATTTCAGAATGCAGCCATCTATACAAGATATATCCAGAAAAGGATGATGGAAAAGGGTGTTGAGAGTGACATAGCTGGAGTGGATCAGGCATGACACCAAACCTCTTGCAAGGGGTAGAAGAACAAGGTTTAGAGTCGGAAAGGGGGTAGGGTTCAGAGAGTTGAAGGATGGCTCAAGGAAAGAGACCATCTAGGTTTAGAGAGATACAACGGTGCAATAGAAGAGGAGCTTCTTTATATTTGATTTTTCAATTTTAATGAAAAAACATCTGTTATGCATTTCTTAAGGACGTGACTAGCTCAATGCTTATTTGATCAATACAATGATGCTGAATTGTTATGAAAGATGATCATCCCAATGCTCATACATGTGTCTTAGACAGGCTAAACTATCAAAAAGAGGATACTGATAAGCCTTGACTTATATGCAAACATGACAGGGGACATTAGTAACGTCAAGTTTCAAGCAAGGCACATGCTGCTTTGCAATAAAATGCCAGGTTTAGAAATTATACATTACATCTATATAAAAAAAAGAAAAGAAAGCATGAAATCATAGAATACATATAGCATCTAGCCAGGTGTGAAGACAAGCATATGCAATGACAAATCACAAGTGATTTTTATCAAAAGATTTTTATATGCAATGAGTTGACTATAATACGACATAACCACTGAAAGAAGCAAAAACCATCCACCCACATTTTCGTTTGAAGTATAAAAAACAGTGACAGAAGCACAACTATAAATCAGATGAGTTGAAAAGTAAAACCGGAGGAAATTACAAGTTTTAATTTATTCAACAGTACCATACTTGTCGTACTTCGTTTTATAAGTACTTAATATCAGTAGTGTGTAGTATGCTGGGAATTTAAGTTGCTTACCTTTATAAAGTACTGATACATTCCACTTGGTGTTTGTTGTGTCCAATGCACACTGATAATCGAGAAAACATCAGAATTTATTAAAGATTCAAGTATGACAGCGTAACTGGACTTTGGGGCAAGGAACGGCAAAAAAACCCACCCATCAAGAGGATTCACAGCACCAGGGAAATACTCTCCAAATGCTAATCTGTTAATTTGGTGACTTATCTGTATCACATTCATAAACAAATAAGAGGTCTAGTAAGATGGAGCACGACAGAGAAAAACCTCAAGGAAAATGAACAAGGAAAACAAAAGGGCCTTATCATGACATTCCCATATTTTGGATACTTATCTAGTTATAAAATATACAAAATAATAATGCCTATTTGCACCAAGTTTACCAAACTAAAAACAAAGAAAAAGTCAAAAGCAATTAATAGGGTTGTACATTAAATGAGTCCTTTTGAAAAGCAAGCAGGTCATGCACATGGACACCGGATTGCTGAAAGCTCTTCCCAGGGGCAAAATGGAAATTTCCAGCTACTTTATTTACTTCCAAGAATCCATAGACATTACAGCCTTCACCTTCTTCATCCTTGATCCTTTGCAAGAATCCTTCTCTTTTGCACTAGACATTTAAAAACAGAAATTGAGAATTTGGGTATGTTGTCAAAATATTAATAGAGAAGCGCACTTTAGACAGTAAAAAGTAAGCACACATATGTATTGGCCAACAGATCTGTTCTAAGGTTTCCAGGACAGTCACCAAATTGAAAGCCAATCAATCAAATTAACAGACCTGGTCAATTAAATCTGGATTCGATATCGCCCAACCTTTTTTTTGGTAAGCTTCACGAACTTCCTCACAGGAATTACAACAATCCTCATCCGTCTGTAAAATACAATCATGGAACACAAGCTTCATAAGAATAACAAATGTGACTGCAAGAACATTTAAATTAAGAAATTTATCATGAACCTACAAGGGGAAAATGTAGTCAACATAGTGAGAGAGTTAGAGGGTCAGGAGGTGACAATTGACAAAAAATGAACTACTGAACCGGAACAGATATACAGTGATTAAGATTTTGGGGGTACATTGAAAAGGTAGAATTATCATTTGTTGTCAGTATGCACATTTTCAAAACAATATCCAATCCCAGTTGTAAATATGGCAATGGAACAAAAGATCCCTACATACCGCTTCAGCACCATAACAGGAACCACAATATGTTTCATTATGCTCGAGCCTTCCTCCATGTCTTTGCAAAGGCTTTTCAATCTGTTCAAATAACAGTAGTAAGCATAATGTGCAAGAAAAGCAGAAAAGGATGGCAGAACTTCTATCTTAAGCTTTAAAATGTTCTAACTGAAGCACCAAGAGTTAACCATAAGGAGACAAGAAAAGTGTATAAAAAGAGAAGCCCTTATAATTAAATGACTAGTTGCACAAACTCCTCCTTTCAAGAGATCAGTCTAATTCAAACATTTCTAAGCGAAGTCTGGTGTTAATCATATCAAATCAGATTAACTCCAACTGGTAAAAAATTAAAATCAAAATAAGAAATCAGCATATCATACTCAAAATGAACCATGAAAGAGGAATTTGAAGAGAAAATGGTTCCAAAATAGATATAATTCACCTTGGGGGCACCAATCCCATCCTGCCTTGTTTCTATTACATGCCCGTGAGAGTCTAATCTTTTCTTGACAATGTCATGTTTCTGAGTGTTGGAAAAAATGTACAAAAATATTGTCAGAACTTGATTAACGATCACAAGGTGAAAAGTATGAGATAATTTCTGTTCAATGTACCCAAGAAAATTAAGGGAAAAAACAATGAAGAGTAAAAATTAACTAGAATACATACTACATCAAGGTGTTGCTCTCCGCTGATGTCCATGGCATCTAGACTGAGTATTGAACAAGGCAGGGCAGGAAATGTAACATCAAACTGCAGTTTCAACAGCAGGTTGACTGAAATCAATTACGTTCTGTAACAAACTTATTCATATCAAAGCATGCAAAGGATGAAAACCAGCATATAACCATGGCAAGATATATTACACTAAAAGATAGAAACCTCAGTTTTTCAAAGAAAGAAAGAGTGGTCAAACGAATAAAAGAAACTTGAAGGCAGCTTCAAAGCACAAGATTAATTAGATATGAGCTAAGACCTAAGAACATCAATTTTCAATGGCAAACTCAAAATTCTAAAAGGCTGCCAAGTAATTCCACGAGAGAGACAAGATTACATTTATACGTAGCGTCTCCCCTCTTGAAGTGTCTACAACTAGTTTGGTCTCAGTTACTGCATGAAGATACAATCCTGGACCAACGAGAGACACAAAGTATAAGCACATCATGAGCATAAACAGCCCACAAAAGAAACACACAAGAACGAGAGAATTAAAGAAAATAAACTATACCCTATAAACAGCCCACAAATGAAGATTCATTGTTCATTTGAAATTTAGAAATGTTAAGAACTTAAACTCAATTAACAACACTTCTCGACTCCAATGCATCAAATTGAATACGTGATAGTGCGACTAAAAGTTGGTCAGCCAAACCAAGATGAAAAACTCGTTTGCAGTTAGTTAAATCTTCTTTAAGACCATATATTTAGCTTAGTTAATCTTCTTCCCAAAAAAATGATATTAAACCGTATTTTAAGAAGGTCCCACGAGAATTTTGTTGGAGATTAATTCTAAAACCATCCATCCTTATTTGTTCTAACATGCAGTTGAATGGAGCAAGCTAATAATATATCGACAAAAGGGATCATATATAAGCTTAAGGCGTCACCCAATACCCTTGTTAAAAAATGCATTCTAGCTACGGGTAGATTCAGGAAAAATGTAAATATGAATGCCACTTCTTCTGAATGAAACAAACAGGATACTCAAAATCTAAAATTCAAACCCAGCAGACAGTCTTCCCTTTCTTGGTTGTTTTTTTTTTTGGAGGGGGGCTCTACTGGGGTTCAGAAGTTATAAACAAAGTGAATTAGCACTGTAACAAAAGCAACAAGCATAAATTCAATCGAGAACGTGAGAGAGGTGAAAGCATAAAAATGAGAGAGAAAGGGGGTGTGGAGAAGGATGCGTACGAAGCTCGGATATGAAAAGCAAGAGCATGAGGACGGAGGAGGCAATGGTGATGAGGCCACCGGAGAGGGTGCGGCTGTAGAAATCCTCGTTGATTTTAGGATAGGCATCCAGATTACGGAGCTTGCTCATTATGGAGTCCATGGTTCCCCAAGCGATCCGCAGACAAGAATTCCTTATCAGCGGAGGCTGATCTATCTAAGAAGCTAAATCCACGAAGAAATTAAAAACCAGAAGTCAAGGAAAGGCTATAAAAATTCTATAAACACCTCGTAGGAATGAATTTCTTCGTCTTCACAAATTTAACGGGGTGTTTATGACTGGAATCCCTTGCCCACTTTCCCCTTTATTATTCTCTCGTTGAAGGCGCCGGTGAACAAGCGAATAAATTATTCGTTAATTAAATTAAACCCGCGTGCAACTATGCGACTTACCTCGGCCTCTTGGCAAAAAGAAGCCTCCATGTAAAGGATCCGATTGACCTCCCAAGATCCAAACCAAAAGAAGACTGGGTTGGAAAACATGGCATCAACTTCAAAAAAAAAAAAAACTACTAAGAATTGGATGGATCAAGTGGTAAGCGGCTTGTCCAGCTTAAGCAAAATCTCGAGTTCGAGCCTTGTGAATGCAGCAGCCACCGTTGGGAGACCTTCCCACCTTTCCCGGGTGCGCGACGCGGGTCGAGTCCGGATTAGTCGGGGCGAAGTTCCGGAGACCGGGCGGGTAACAAAAAAAAACTTCAAAAACCCTCAGTTCAATGGAGAATAGTTTTTACTGAGTTCGAGATAAATTTAGGTTTTAAAGAATAGATTTTATGAGAATAAGTTTTATAGATTTTGAGACAAAATCTAAATTTTGAAAAGGTAATTATATCATGAAGTTATGGTGAGAATATTTATACCGATTTCGAGGTAAAAGGTAAATAGGAAAGAGGGAATATAAAATTTATTAGAAAAGATAGTGTGATTTAATAAAAAATAGTTTTTTTAAAAACGTAAATTTAAAAAAAAATGTGAGTACCTGAACAAGATTTTAGTTTTAGGGAAAAACCTATATTTTGTAACGGGCTCCCAAATCAGCCCATCTTTTCTGCCTGTCGTCTATGTCTCCGCTTTCTATTTGGGCCCCATTTAGTCATGCCTTCAGGCCTTTTATTCTTCATTTGGGCTCCAAAGCCCCCCACCCCAACGGGGGATCTGGTTTCTCAATTTTTTTTCTTCCATTCGTTCATTCATCTACTCCTTAGCAAATAATGCTTCTTAATAGATGCTCAATTTAGATCGCCATTATTCTCTCAGTCTAATTTATATTTTTCTCTTATTTTACGGTCACCACAATTTTCCTTAGGAACTTTAGAAGACGCCACATCAACAAATTAGTCTTCTCAAGGGAGCTGGAGCATTGCATTTGTATTGGATTGATCCGAAGACATTTTTTGGTCAAACGATTGATCCAGAGGCTGACTTTTCAAGTGGGCCTTGAAGCGTGTATATGATTCTGAAACGCAATTGTATCCTTTTATCAATTTCAAGAGAATTCTGAAGATTTTCCCGCAGACCTGTTTCTCACTTGATATTTATGAGCATTCATCTTTTAAATTTTAAACCACTTTTTCTACCCCCTTCTTCGACAAGTCTTCAAACAACTTGCAGCCGATATAGGGCCAAATGGGGCCAACGAAATTAAATTTAGATTATTTATTAGCTCCATGACATAAAATATATTAGAGTTTTTATATAATTTGTTGACAATATATATCAGATCAAATTTTTTTCCTGAACGGAATGAATCCGATTGAATCAAGCTGAGTTGATCTTAAAACAAAGTAATTCCGTTTAGTTTTTGCCTGAAATCTACAGCAGGCTGATTCTGAAACATGATTTAGAGGAGATCATGTCGCCTAATATGGAAGCCTGAAGAGAGTATTGGAATATGCTCCTCACAGATTGTAAGATACATGTTCAATTTCCCAAGGTTTTTTCTACTTCACCTGGGATCATATCGGCATACGCTAGCAGAACAGATGGGATGTACTGTGCATCTAGCTGCCATATGCGTAATAAGTTAAATCTTGGAAAAGAAGAAATTAATTCGGGAGAGAACAACCCCCCCGGGGGGACTACAATCTGTGTGCTTTCCGAACAAAAAGTCTTCGGAAAAGTTTGTCACCTTGTTCACTAAAAAGAACTAAACGCGAGTGTTGGGATCTCATGGATTATCGATGTTGATCTGCTTCCGCTGCCAGGAACTATTGCCTGCTTGCCAGACTCTAGAGGAAGTTTTGGTGCGTGACGCATTGATTTTCGCTCGTACCTTGTTGTTGAAAACATGTTTCGCTGATGAAATTACTTTCAGCGTAAGTTTCGTTTTGGATTTTCATCAAATTACATCGTTGAGGAGACTGTGACATTGTAATCAGAAGTCTGAGTGGTTAAAAAAAAAGAGTAATCAGGTATCTGAGATAATTCTTTTTTTATATTGGTTTAATTTTTCCTCAAGTATTCTGCCTACCTGACAACAATTTATGGCATCGATAGAACTGGAACATTGATCACAATTCTATGCGGTAAGTAAGATCATAAGGTATCCATATGCTGCCCTTTTCCTGATCGACTGTGTTAGGAGAGGCATCAAGGGATTGGATCCAGCGGAAGCAGCAAAGGATGCTTGACAAAAAGGGAGACAAAACTCTGCCAGTAAGCTGTCTCAATCTTGGTTATGCTTGGCTTCTTATGTCCCGATTCGCAACTAACATGTTCGACGCGCCCATTAATTATTGATCTGCCTTAGCAGTCTCATAATTTCGAAACACACATATCTGTATCGCTCTCTATCTCTTGCGAAAAAAGGAGTGATGGGGTCAGCAAGGTTGATGAAAATGCTTTTGTTCTGTGTATCAGTCGAGTCCCTTGCTACATTTTATTGAATTAGCGTGTATTTTGAATATTGATAACGTGAGAGAAGAATATGGGAACGGAACGGGGCTGACGCATCAAGTATCATCCTTGGTGGGTAACAGGTTTTGGCAGGACGGTCTAGAAACCAAATTCCAAGGTGGGCACTGCTGGTAAAGATGCTTTCGTACAAGGAAGATTATATTGAATGAGGGAAGCGCCAGTATTTTCTACGCGGGCCATTCTAATTGAACAGTCTTATGGCGGAAGCATTGGAAAGCTCAGTTGGACGGACTTGGACATGGAGGTCAAGAAAGTACGTGAGAAAGGAGGAAGAAAATGTGTGCGTCGTATTCACGTCCCCACAGCAATGAAAAATGGAAACAGGGAAGCTAGTGTCATATTTGTGCAATGATATAAACCTTAGCCCCTTGTTTTCTCGTCAATGCCAAGTGGAAAGATTATAGTCTAGATTGGCCCTTTATGAGGTTCTTCGCCAAAATGGGTGCATTATGATTGGAGAGACAGAAAATGACGCGGTGTACCCAACTGCTAGCTCCAAATTTACAGTAGTGAAGTGCATTTCATGGCAACAAGAAGTCATTTTAACTAGACATCACACATGATCATTCCCAGAAGATGGGGACATCTGAGTAATAGTATCCGCCATGTGATCTCATTTTGTCCCAGCTAATTCAGGGAGGGGGTGGTCCATAAATTATTGTACATGAATAATGAATGAATGAAAATATGATCATTTTCCACGTGCCTATGCACTAGTTATATGACACAGTAACAGGTGCGACATATGGTAGGTGGCATGATTTTATTTCAGGAAGGGCTGTCAATCAAAACTGTTGGGCTGGGTCACGTTTTAGCCAAGATTGATGGGCAGCGTCAGGGAGATATTGAAGTTGACCTCACGCTTTTGAAAGCCTTTTGTCCAAACCATGATCAATTTGGGTACGGCCGATCCTTTCCTTGCAAGTTACTCTCATAGCCATAGGTCACTCCGACCAAACTTCCCTGTTTGTGACCACGTGCTGACGCCATTTTTCTTTTCCTGTTGCATTCAAATTATATTTGAACATTTTAAATCTCATCATTTATGTTTAAAAATCCATTGGAAGATTGATTTTACGCAAATCGAAATAAGTATATAAAATGAGTTTTAACTCAATTTGTGTGCAATATGATTTGGGAACGGTTTCTAAACAAATACTATATGTAAATTAAGAATTACCCATTCTATGGACTGATCACATCCAATGATAATTTTATTAGGAACGCGCTAATTATTGATTTTAAATGATAAAAAACACAGTAGTTCACTTGTAATTATTAGGATCATATCATGGATATAGGGCTCATGGTGCAATCCAAATTATTGCGTTGCCCTATGGGATAGCGCGCGTTTCTTCCCCCTTGAGAATGTGGGGTGGAGTGGAATTTGGAGGTGATTATGGGTTTTAAAGCAGAAGACACCGTAAAACGATATTTATTTATAAGTTAGGCTTTCCTGGAACTTAATTATACCAAATTCTTTTTTTTTTCTCCTGAACAAATTCAGTGACCCTATAACAAGACCTTGATCCTTGACCTTCCCGAACAGAAATAGAGCAACCTTCAATACGAATACATAACTGAAGGAAAAACTCTTCTAAATTTTTCTTTGATTGGGATATCGGTTTCAAGGGTCCGCCATTAATGTGAAATTCAGTGATAATGTCGACTGTATTAAAGCACAGAATATACCTTCAATATTTTTATCATTGCTGTACCTGATGCATATTTTTGGCACAGGAATTTTATTTTTTTAAAAAAGAAAGGTAGCTGTGTGAAAACTGCTGTTACAATATCGAAAAACGATAAAGAGCAAGAATATATATAATATTCACTGTCAAATTCTAGATGCTTCTTCTGTTCAAAAGGATTCAATAGTTATGGTCTGTTCCACATAGTTACTGTTGTGCTTCTCATTTGGAAGTTGCAGGTTTAAGTAAGGCAGGTGCCAGCCTATATACCATTTTCTTTGGCTCTATTACGTGTAAAATCACCAAAGCAAGCCGGCTTACACAGATATGTGTATATATCGCTTTGAAGAACATGGGGCAGCCGAAAGGCTATTATCCATCTTTTCTTCAATGATCTGTCTTAATTCTTAAATCTAACCTACAATGAATGAAGGCCTAGATCCCAGCAGCAATAAACTTAGATGCATTGCGAAATCCCAAAAATCCTACTTTGAAGGTTAAAGGATTAGTATAAAATAGAATAAAACTACTCTGCTCCCTCCAGCAGCAGCAGCCTGCCTGTAAGGGGACTCCGGTTGAAGTACAATTATTGAATGCTAATTACTACAACTACTACAGTATCAAGTCACTTTTAATCCCGTGTTTTAAATTACATTGACAACTGAACCCCTCGTGCTACACCACTAATTATTGGGGGACCATTCTCCTTCTGCACACTCCCCTATGGACACCCATTATTAGAGTGCCTTTTTCTGCATCAACATTACACAGAAACATTTGCCTCTGCCTGCTTCCATACTTTGCTAGCTTATACTTACCATGTTAATACCAACATCAGTTCTCAAGTCATTATCAGTATTCTATGCAAAACTTTATAATGCCTTAATCATTCAGGCATGCGTGAATTGATTCGGGGATTGATGCAAATTAAAAATGAGGTTTTAAAACTTGTGCACCATCAACCTTTTCTTTTCACACACCAAAAATTCCACCACTAATACTAAGCTTTACGCATTAAGCAGTGGGTGAAGGACATTATTTTATTAGTTCTCAGGATACTTTTGTTGGGTGTGCATAAAGAGTGGCAGAAAAATATTAAAAGGTATATATACTTATGGAATGAGTCAGTGCAAGGTCAGGAGTGACAAGAGTGATAGTTGTTGGATTTAAAATAAGGAGAGTGCGAGGTTGAGTTGGGAAGTGTTTTTGAAGGGGGGGGGGGATGCTGGATTGATACCAATAATTGGAGTTTACAAGGCACCAATGATGGAAGTGAATCTAGTGGCGATCACCTCTATGTGTGCATGTTTGAAAAAAGGAGGGGTAATTTTCAAGGGCATTTGGAAGCATACTGGGGCGTTGCCATCAAGAAAGCCTCATGTCCTCTTCAAATCAAGCACTTTGAGTGGAATCCAACTCCTCCTCAACCATTAGTGGGATTTCACTTTCAAGCACCTAACACCTTTGAAAACAACCCATTAAAAACTAGAATACCCTAGCTCCCATGTCCTACACGGTTTCCGAATTCAAGTATTCCAATATATTTCCAGATCAAGATACTCCTCTCAGGTGGGCTCAGTCAAATCTGAGTGCCCAATAGTTTAGAATAGCATCTGTGATTGTGAGCAATTGGAAGGCATGTTAGGATCGAGAATCCAATATCAATCCCCCCTTTTCATTTCTTTGCGAATTAGTTTAACATGCCAGATCTATTCCCTCAGCTTTAACAGTCTCTAAATCTTAAAATTTAAATTCCGTGATGATAAAAGAATAAGATTCAATTCAGATGGTAGTGGTGGCGGCCTCTCCTTTCTGATTCTAAGGCTCATTAAATATAAGACCACGCATATGTCTCTTTACAGCCCTCTGTCTGACAAAGGGGGTGGAAGCCCTGTAGGGAAGATGGGAGGTATTAGCTGCATCGTAGATCTCAATCCATTATTAAATATCTTTATGTCTAGTAGTAGTAGTAGTTAAACTAATGTCTGTGTGTGTATCGATCACGCCTCTATGCCACTTCACTTGACCATGTCCATGTAGTGCTATATGTTAGGAGGTAGAATGGTAGAGCGGGATCCCCAGTAAGCTTGACAGAAAGGAACAAAGAAACCCGTCAAAACAGAAACTTGAACTTCATAATTGCGGGAGCACCCATTCACGTACGGATTTTAGCTTTCATTTCATGTTGTGCTCATGCGTCTTCTTTCCCATCTGAAATAACTTGCGTGCCCCTTTTTGTTCAATATATATAAAGGCAAGCCAAAAGCCTATCATGATACAACATATATAGCTCATTCGGCAGCACTGGTACAGAAAATGTTTTTAACATCTATCCTCGGCATTGGTTAAAAAAGAACCACTATCAATTATCAAAATTGCGGCTAGTAACATGTTTATAAACAGGAGGCACCGAAAGTCATTAATCTCAATTTTCTTTAAAAAAAATACCGACCCGTAACCGGTGCAGAAAAAAAAAAGATTTGAAGCGGTTATTTCATACTTCTTGATCGGAGATGGGTTGGTTGTTATTACACTGATTTGGCCGAGAGCGGACATGCATTATTGTAATTCTGTTCTTTTTCAGATGCTCGTCTCAAATCATATTTAGGTATATGTTACTATGCTCTCCCTTTACTGTTAAGTGCTTATCTGTGTGCTTATTGTTTTGTCTGTGAAATTTATAATGTGATTACCGTTGGATGATGATTCATTTGTAATTTGTGCATAATTTACTGAGTGAAAATTGTTGCATGAAAGACAGAATCATAAAAATGTTAAGGAAATGGATAATCCTATGCCATATTACTAACCTAAGAATGCATGGCCTAGATTTTATATGGAAAGAGTAACCTTCTTGGACGACGGTTATGATTTGGTATATATTGAAGTTGATTACTTGCCTCTTGCGGGACAATTATGGACATGCTCATGTATTTTCGAAGATGGAAATATCAGTCACCAGACTATATGTTGAGTGATATGTTTTTTAAAATTTTACTTGTTTGAAACGGAGGTGGAAATTAAATATTCAGTTCTTGAAAATTTTGATTGTGATAAATAAAGTGAGGAAAATATGACGAAATCGAAAACAAGTCTTCATATCAGTAACAGTAATAGGCCCTCCCTTTTTTATTAGGTATATCTGGTTAAGGTCTTCTTGGTAATTATACAAGGTTTGCTTTGCTGCATGTGGCAGAGATATTAATTATTTTCTTGATTAAAGAGGATATTTCTTTCTTGACTAGATAGTAGACTGTTGTGCTTTGTAGGGTCATTGCGGCACATGATTCATAATAATAAAGATTTGCATGTGAGAGAGAATTGTTTTGGTTTTTCATTTGTACACCTGAGCCAGCATTAATTTGGTACCCCATAATACTAATATACTGTGCACGGGAGGAAACAACCAAAATATTTTTAAAAAATAATTAATGAACTATTGGTTAAGGTGTTAAGCGATCTCGACCCATTAAACAAGAAGAACACATGCTTAAATATCGAAAAACGCATTTGTTGAAAGAGAATAAAATCTTTACCAAGTGAATTGGGGTTGGGACACCCTTGTTATCTCACCATTAAATTGAACTTGCATGGTGGAATAGAGACAATTTTCCATACATTATAAATTATTTGTTTGAATTAACAGTAGAAACTACTTTTTCAATATAATTTAAAATTTAGAAAATAAACACGTAAAAGTAGTTTGATCTCAACTTTCATGAATATACTTTTATTTTATGATTAACCCCATGTTTGGAACGAAGAAAAGGGGAATATTAGAAGAAGAGAGTATTAAGAAGGATAAATCTATATACGCTCTATAAGAATACAAGTTGGTATTTTCCTACCTAACCTTCTATATTGTCATTTTGTTACATGTTGATTGCTCTTGTCCTATTTATATAATACATGAAGGAGAACATTTTGGTGTTTAAAGGGGAAAACAAAACGTGAAAAGGAAAAACAAAATGTCCCCTTACCATATATATTGATATTATGTTAGGATTAATATTTTGAAATAGTAAACAATGTTGGATAATAGATAATTTATAAGTATATTATTGATTTGGTAATTGTTATTTTGTTAATAATGAAATTTACTACTTATTTTTTGAAATTTTTAATAGTTTGATTGTGTCAATGTGTGATAATATTTATTTTTAATTTTTGTATTCCTCACCGGTTTGACCCCCGGTTTGACTCCGGTCTGACCCACCAACCCTTAACCCACTGCCTTGTCCGGTTCTGTCACCCGGTTTTAATAACCTTGGTTAAAACTTGATTTCGTATCCTAATTTTCTTTATCCTTCCGCCAAACTCGATCGATAATTTCGTCGGATGTCGAAAATCTTTAGTATAATTGTAGAGACGAACCCGAGAATTCTGATGCCCTTGATCTTATCTTTTTCATCTACAAACAGGCACAATCTGTTCCTTAGATCGAGCCCCAGTTCACACTCAAGCGGATGTGTTATTTCAGTAAAAGAATGACTTTTAATCAATACAAACAATGGGGAAAAGTTAACCAAAAAAAACATAAAATAATAAAATAAAAACTTGATCGAGAGGGCGGATAACAGTTCATCAAATATCTTAAACAGCAAAATTCGTAATCTGTGATGCTTGTGAAGCAGCTTTTAAGGTGGCACTTTGTGATTATCACTTTCAATCACAAATTGGCCACATGTACGACAAGTACAATTCAGAGGGTGAATTAATGTTAAAAGTTGAAAATACTACTGGAGTGGCATTTTGAAATAATGAACAAGTAGAGCATAAAACATCTCTCTGTCGTTCCCTATACACATGCGCATGCAAACGTGTGGACTGTGAAGGAATAAGACATCATATCCACAGAGAAGAGAAAATCTACTTGAACTCCCTCAAAAAAGTCAAAATGATACTATTTGCTACTTTTCCAACATGAAAATCATACAATTTAAACATTCAATCCACCCTTCACCGCATTTCTGCGGGTGGTCTCACTTCCTTCATTAACCTATCTACAGTCTACAAGTCTCTAAACTTGTTGGGTTCACGACCCTCCTTCTCTTCCACTCCACCAAACGCCGTAGAAACTGCTCAACCTCTGATGGATCTTGCAGAGAGTAGGATGCCTCTGTTTCTCTTGGAACTTTAGAAACTAAAATCCCAATCCCTTGACCTCTGTTGCGTAAAACCTGAAAACGATAACCCATAATGTTAGAACGGATTGGAATTAAACCAACACGAACAAGTGTGAAGTATATACGGCGCTGTCATATGTATTTGTTACCTTGAAAGCATCCTCGTCGGTTCGGTCATCACCAATATAAATCGGAAACACGTCTTGTGACTTTGCATATCCTGAAAACGAGTTAAATGACAGTTAGGATCATTGACATAGCCCATGACGGAAAGTGCTTCAGTTCCTGTGTCAATTTGGCCTGCCAACAACTCACCTAGTGACCGCAACAAAAACTCAAGAGCTTTGCCCTTGTCCCACTTGATGTTTGGACGGATCTCCAGAACTTTTCTTCCTTGGGTAAGCCTAAGTTTTGGATAGTCGTTGAGCACTGACCTTGCTTGCTCTGCCAATGCACCCCAATTCTGAAAAAACAGAGACGTTAGTAGTTTGGTAGAGTATAATATATTAAGCATGGACGAGTCATCAATTTTTAATAGTTTTCTTGACCGATACCTTCTCGTCAACACAACGGAAGTGCACGGACAAGCAAAATTTGTTATTCTCTACGGTGGCCCCTGGAACAGACTTTGTTTTTTCAACCAAGATTTTATACACCTGGAAAGGTATATATGAGGGTTAATGTTTATTTTTGCATGGTTGCCAATTCGGTGAATTGGAAGGTTTTGGAGGTAAAAAGATACAAACCTCGTTGATCATCGGCAGGAACTGACTCGCAGGTTGGAAGAAGATTCCTCGTTTACCCTGAAACAACGCAAGAAGTTTAGAAACTAAGCACACAGAACAAAAACACAGCGTTTATCAGGAAAGGTTACAGAAACTATATTACTTTCTCAGAGTTTCGTGTTTTCGTTGGCCCCTTGATGTCCATGCCATGGCTGCCTGCGTAGTACAGTTCAGCCAGTCTTACAAAGTTATATACCTGCGACCAAAAAAGAAAACCCAATTAATGATTAGAGAGGGAAAAGGCTATACCATTATAATCATTACTCTGTTTTTACTCGTTTCTGGCTGTCAAGAAAAATGTACCTTGTCTATGCATCTCCCAGTCACGATGGCGGTGGGAAAATGTCTGGCCATGTCCTTCACCGTTTCTCTCATCTGATTTGAAGTAAGAACATCAATTTAGTTCAGTTAAGATCACATTCTATGAGTATGAGTTTTGCAGAGCTTGTAAGAACAAGAAGAAAACCTTTTCGGTCATGAATGCTTTATCGGGGTCTGCAACAATCGGGGAGAGAGTTCCATCGTAGTCAAGAAATGTTATGATCTTTCTTCCTCTTGCTTTATATATTATCTGATCAAACACGTTGAGGGCTGAAGGATGGTGAAGCTGCATATTGGGACAAAACAGTTCAGAAAGAGGGTATAATGAAAGCTGAACAGGGTGAAGCAGAAGGTCATATGTTTACATTCCCGTAACTCACGTCTGAGTTTTCACAAGCATGAACGGTGGATTTGACTCTGGGAGGAGAGGAAGCTCTCATTGAATCAATCCAGGAGGAAACCTTTGATCCTCCTTTGCCTTCTCCGTCCTTAAGCCTGTTCTTGAGCTTTTTCTGGGATGTCCCCAGAAACTCACGAAGCACAGGCATGGATTCCGGGACTCCTGCTCCGGGCAACATGGGTGAATTCGAAATCGACATCAGCACCGCAATAACGGTATTAAATTGTGATTTCAAATCAGGGGCCATCACATTCTGGTTCGTCATCAGCTTTTGATATGAACTACACAGAGCTGACACAGTGTATAGAGCTAGGAATGGGAAAGCCGGGGGGAATAGAGAACAGAGGAGAAGAGAGATGGGTGTGGAAGTGTGGGGGGTGAGTGGCTGCTTTATATATAGGAAGAAAACCACTCAAAAGGTGTGTGGCCAATTTATAAACTCGGATTTGCGGAATATCACTTATTTTTCTGAGGGTATTTGTACTTTTGAGTTAGGAGCAACTATATGCTAAATAAAAAGTGGAGTGACCACTATATTTGAATCGTTTTTAAATTTCACTTTCTTCTCTCCCTTACTCAATTATGGGAGCCTTTTTTTTCTGATAAGTGGGATGTTTGGGAAAGTTTCTTAACACCCAAAAAGCACATTCAACAGTATTTTTCTGTAAAACGAGATAATCTCCTTCATACATTTACCTCGTAAACGGTAAAAGTACTTCTCCTCCGCTTTATCAAACGGATCCATTTATACTCGAGTTTCATTGCTTTCTGTTCCCATTTGCTTTTTTATACTTTCAACTCACACAGCAGGATTTTGCCCTCAATAAGAAGAGAATCATATGATATATGAGATCAGAAATCAAATTGATGATTCTTATTATTTTTTAAAAATACTTTAATGCATGCAGAATCTAAAATAAAAATAATTCTTTTAAATGTCAGATTTTTAAAAATAATCACTTGTAGGAATTTAATTAGTGCTTAAAGATAGCCAGAATGAGTGAGCCGGTTATGTCTTTATATGTTTCTATATGGCATTATATATCAGATTCAATTAATCAAAATTAATATTCTCACCCAACTTTAAAAGGAAGAGATTTAATAATGCGAATGCTCTGTCAACTTTGTATCATAATAAAGACATTGAACAATGGCTTTCCTTGGGCATTTGGCCTACTCGAAAAGGACAATATACCACAATGACCATTTTAATTAACCTGTTTAATTGAGGTTAACTACGTTACCTGTGTCCCTGTTTGCCTTCAAAGTGACAATTCTAACTTTTGATTGGGTTAAAACCTTCAAACCAACTAAATACCAAAGAAAGTAAAAAGGCTTGCATGTTGATCAGCATATATATATATATATATGAATATAAAATCCTTATGGTAGGGGTGGTTTCATTACATATATGTGTGGTAATTTAGAAAAGAGAATATAGACTTTAGGGGCTAAGAAACAGCTCCAAGCATGAAGGATGAACGAAGGTCCCAACCCGCCCCTTGTATAGTTCCAAAGAAACAAGCAGCTGCAACCTAACTTGTATTTACGAGTTTGGCTTATGCCTTCAAAACCAGCGGCATTAATTCTTCTCCCCTTATTCCCTTCACCTCTCCCTAGCTCTCTCTTCAAGTTTTTTTTTTAATATGCATGTGCATGTTACTTCTATTACCTTCTAAAATTAATTCATACATTCCAGCTCCTTTCTACTTCTTCCAACTTTATTAATTCCACTGTTCCACTGTTGAATAATGCTTATTCCCAATTATTGTATCAAACCTCACTTTCTATTTGACGGTATCAAATTTTACCGGTTTTCCTTATTCAAAGACACGTATTCATGGCATTCGCACTACGCGTGTAAAGAAGGATATATTATATGCGTACCGAATGTGTTTTTGTATTTGCATGCGTATATATATATATATCATATTCTGATACAGAGAATATATAACTAATTAAGTTGCTTGGTACGCTTCAATTAAATATCAAAACACGTATATACGCTGCCAAACTTCAGTATATGCAAACGTATGAGAAGGGCTTGCACCAAACCTCTCGTTCGCTGTCATTCATTTATTGTCTGCAAATTAAACATTACTTCTTTTTAAGAAAGGGAAAGGAAAAACGAATAAAAGAGATGGGAAAGTCTATAAGTCGTGTGGGGTTGCGGAATACACCTATAAACTTTGAGAAAATAACTTGCTTGGTTTGAAAATCTTGTAGCTTCCTTCTGCAGAATGGTGAATCTGAGAGGGATAACTTGATTCCCCGCTACATATACTTTTCCATCACACAGAGATTGCAGAGTTTCAAACGGTGACGCTTTATCCATCACGTAGATGCATTCATCTTATTCATAAATTGATAACCAAATGGGTTTCAAAATTGTATATCATTGAACTTGGTCATAAAAGAGTCGTAAGATGTGCTTAAAAGGCACCATTAAAAATAAACTGACATTAAGAAGAATCAAACCATCAACTTTATTTTTTCAGCAATAATACAGTAAATAAATTGCAGGGGAACATTGTTACCGTGAAAAAAAAATAGTACCTAGTATTAATAATGCACGTTCATAAAAATACCAAGCAACTGGTGGAACCTAACGTTCCTAACTCTGACTCAGTTTGTCAAAAGAAAAGTCCTTTGATGAATAAAGTGCAAAGGGAATAAGGTAACCGACCCTTGTCTTTTTTAACCCTCGTTCTTTCTTCAGATGTTCAACATCCAGCCACTGTGATTCCCTTGCTTAATCAGAACCTTGAAACTAAATATGGCTTCAGATGCCTTTTTGCCACCCAGATCTGATAATAATAATTTGGCACATGTTTAATTGATTCTCTAGAATGATCTTTACAAGCTTCCATATACATATTCGACCCCTTTTTAATTATCACACAGTCAAAAAGGTTCCATATTTTCTACAAACAGATTCATTCTCCATTATTGTTTACACCGAAACCAGAGTCCTCGTAAGCTAACTCGTTGGTGTGATGAAACTTCGTAAGCTTTGGAAATAAGTATAATACTCCATTTTAAGCAGTTAATTATATTAACAAGTTGACAGGATAACATATTGATTTGGTAATAAAAACAGGGGCTTAATATAATGCACGGTGGACGGTGGGGGAATATATATATATGTATATACCCACACACACATGAATATGTACATATTTGACCAACGGTGGTTTTGAGGTATGCATGCATAATTTGAAGAAAGCAGAATGGGATTGAATAATGGGAAGGTGAAGACTAAACTGCCATAACTGCTTTATGACAGTAATGGGAGGACGGCGAAGTGTGGCAAGTGTTTGTAATCAAATATTTGTCGCTGCTTTTAACGAATCAGAAAGAAGTCAAACAATCTGACTAAGCAAGCTCCCCCCCCCAAAAAAAAAAAAAATAGAACCTATTATTATGATCACCATAATCAAGAAACGACAAAGAGCGTTTTAACAGCCACCTCTGCCCATTTCCTTCGGGTTCGTTCATGAGTCTTTCCTTTTTCACGTTCAAAAATTCCCAGCTGTCCACCAACACCATCATGATTTTATTTAATATAAAGGTCAATTAATTTTTTAAATTAAAGAAGAAAATTAATTGATATATCTATTTTTTTTAACTCATTTATCTAATTTATAAATTTATATATAATCTCGTGATACATATAAATATTTTACCGTATATATAATTAAGTAATTTATTTAGTTTTTTCATTTTTTAACAAAATCATTTAACTATTATATCAATGATAAAATACAGCATGTGGCAAGCGGCCTCATCCGATAATAATACAAATTTGAATTCAAAAATCACACTTATGATAAAAATCTTTACTCTTTAAACTTGAAAAGAGATTAATCTCAAACCCAAAACACTCCTCAAAACATCCCAGCTGTCCTTGTCCCCTCGCGTTATTGTGTAAGTGCCTCATCATATTTGTTCCCGTGGGATCCCAACAAGTTGATACTGCCACGTGTATGCATCGTTGCCTCCTTGCAATTTGGCCACTTCCAGTTCGCGGATTCTATTGGGTGGCCAACTTGGACTTAATCTTCCCATTACCACCGGGAGGTATAGTTATAGCCAGATTCTGAGGAAGCCTCTGCATCAAACGTTCCTCTTCGTTTATACTCATCTCCTCCCACAACCTCCGCCACTGATAACTCCTACCACTTCAAATAAAAACAAACTACATGCTGGCTTGCATCTAGGTTCTGTGAACATAATAATGGTTGAATCTACTTTAAATCCAAACAACGTTAACCCAGTTATCCTCTTGGGTCTTTTTTTCTTCCTGCGCATGCGAATCCTTCATTAATTAATGCTGTGTAATGTTGTTTGATATGAAAGGAACATTTTTAAGGTTACCCACTTGCCCAACTTGTCCATTGTCTTCTTTCTCTTCTTATTTAATTCACCCCATTATATCCTTTTTCCACTTTTAGATCATACGTTCCTCATAGGAGTAGGGCAACAAAAATTATGAAAAGCATTTTAATCTCCTCCCAAGACTCCAAGCAGCAAAGACTTGGATATCTGCCACCCAACTGTGCACGATGTTAAAATTATAGTATTGTAAGCTACACTTAAAATAAAAGGACATACACAGAACCGTGAACTGCCCAAGGCAGTTGTGATATTTTGTTTTGTTACAAGAATGATACTATGGGCCCATTTGAGAATATGGCAGAAAAATACTTTTACGCAAGTCAAAATAAATATGTGGAGGAGATTACCTCGTTTTACGGAAAAATACTGTTAAACGTGTGTTTGACTTTTAGAAACGTTGTTACAAACAAACCCTATATATTTTTATGAAAGAAGGTGTATTGAACGAATAACAATGTATTTATGGATTTGTGGGATCGAATGCCCTTGAACTCAGAAATTAAAGCAACATGTCCTGGATTAATTTCCTCGTACTTACATTTGGAGAGAATATTAATAAGTTTTTCCCAAAAAAAAAAAGAAAGAAAGAAGGATCGAAGAATATTAATGTTTATAGAAATCTCTGCATTATATATGCACTAATCGATCGATGACCAACATAAAATCCAAAGAGCCTAATATCATTGTGTGCACTTGTGCTTTTGCGTTCGTGCATTGGCAGAGTAACCTCTTTCTTTTCTCTTCCCTCCTCTTTTCTTTTTATAATCATTAAATCCACATTTACAGGAGTCAGATTTTCTCTTTCACAACTTCATATCAAAATTTTATATGTAAAAATATAATGAAATTTAAATTGCTAAATCTTGATATGAACGATTTACTATTACAATAGAAAATAGCGAGAATGCTTTGCATACGGAGATTTTGAGAATTACCGCATTCAATCTTTCTTTCCAAAAATATTCTCATCTTATGAGTTTGAAGTTCATTACTTTCAATACTCTGTAATTTCTTATTACCATGTGAGCTAGTTAACGCACTGCAAAATAATTGGACTTCTAAAATTTATTATATATTATTTGATATTTTATTTCGTATGCATGTATATATATTTGTGATTCCCTTGTGCATATATATATATATATTATATAATCCCATAATATTATTTTTTAAGTTAATCATTACATTATCGGTTCAATTAAACCAATCGAACAATTGAATTGAACACGTGAAAGGGTAATATTTTGAGTTTAATGTCCAGAAATTATATTCTCAAAGAGGGGTTCCACCTTTCTTGTATTATTTTCCCTGCAGACGAAACCCCAGAATGATAGCCAGCATCCATAGATCCGTAGCCTTCTTTTTTGATATTATACCTGAAGATGCTACGTACCATGCATGAACATGTACGACGGGGCAATTATGTGTACAGAGAGAAGGGGGGGGGAATCCAATACGTTCAAATTATAAAAGGTTAATCACAATATTCTATAATTTGATGGGTCCGATTTCGTTTTGATAATTGATTAATCCAAAAGATTTCAATGGTTTACCTTTTTTCTTGCCCTGATCATTTTCATATATAGTTTAAAAGAGATGTGATGGGAAAAAACTCAGAGTATGTCAATATGACGATGAGATCGGTTCTGCTACGTTAGAATGGCATATCAAGTCCAAAAAATAATTCCCAATAGAGTATATGGCCAGAGGCTTTTGTTTCCGTTTCTTGGTCTGAGTTAAAAGCTCAAAGTCACATCCAAAAATTCTGTTACCTCTTTTTTCTTTTGTTTGACACGGCAAGTACGTAGATGTTACAGGATGATCAGAATGGTGACGGAGGAGAGAAGTCGACTGAGAAAATTAAAGAGGTGATTCTCTTTGTGATCTAAGGGCTAGAAAAAAAAAGGGTGAATGATCGAACACTGCTGGCTGTGATTTTAGGAGTATATTTGTGGATGGAAACATATGATTTAATTCAAATATAGAATCTGAATCATCTGTCATCAGCCATGGCCTTGCAGGAATAAGAATGCGAGTCCTTCTTCATTTAAGCCATTCGCTCTTCCATTTATACGTACGCCTTTGTTTCACATCTGACATGCCACAATTATTTATATTTTAATCTTTTTTAGGGGAAAAAGAATTAAAGGAATGAGAAGACTCACAGAAAAGGGGCAAGAAGAAGAATACGGATACAAACACTCAAACAGAAACAACGAGACGTATGCGCTATGAAAATGGTGGCAGAGAGGAAGAGAATCTAAAGCGTACACAGACACAAAAAAATATATTAAATATTAGCAACATTGTTAATTAATGCTCTCCCATTAGAGGCTGATTCTTAGTATAAACCTTTTTACAGTATTTAATGAAACAGCTATAACTCATCATTAAAAGGAATATCTTCGGAGAAAAATATAAATTTTGGTCTATAAAATTTTCTTAATCATCGACCCCTTTCTAAAGGGTTAAGATGTAAAACTACCATTAAAATTTTAAAAAAAGAAGTAGACATTGTTTTCTCCCGCTCACGACCCCATTGCTTATGACAGGACTTTCTGGATCTGGTGGCTTGCGGCCATGCACATCGTTTTACTTTTTTTATGCTTTCCCCAAATATACTGTTTGTTCATTATATATCGAGATATTTTATGTGATAGACATTTTAAATTAATTTATATATATTTTAAATAATTATTTATAAAAATTTAACAGGGCATTATGAGTCCAATTGCATATTTCCAATGAGGGGCTGAAAAGGTAAGCGCTGGGGAGTGGAAGGACGGAGGTAGCGGCGGGCTTACCATCCGTCAATCATTTTAAGCCCTGGACCCCATTCTCTCTCCCTTTCCAGGTAGTTATTTCAGTTGTTCATTGCTGTATGCGTGTGCTCCGTTTTTTATATCAATAAATTGAATTTTCTTCGTCCATCGATGATCCATCCGATCATACATAGAAATTATTCAATATATAAATAAAAAAATCTTATTTGATATATTAAATATTAGTTTTTTTGTGCAAATTTCTATAAAGGGTAGACCAATAAAAAAAGAATGAGCCACCAACAATGCAAGGAAAATAAAATGGGGCTATTGCCTTAAACGTTGATGGTAGGGGTGAGCATGCCATACTAGACCGGGTCTAATGAGAGAACAACGACGCTTAGGGCTTCTTCGATATGGCAAGTGAGGGAGAGGGAGGGCAAAGAAATGAGATGAGGGCACCATAAGGCAGAGACACGGAGAAGCTGATTGAGGCGTGTTAAGCTACTTTTAAAGGCTATCAAATTCAAAAAAAAAATTCGAGCAAGATTGGAATTAGTCTGGTTGATCCTTTTTGTCTTCATGCCAGGAGATTTGACACCGGATTGGATCGGGTTAGGTTCGACCATATTGGACCTCCTAATTTTTTCACAACACTAGCTGACAGATAAAGTGATTGTATTGATGAAATACGTTGGGAGTACAGTAGAGATTGTAGGCAGGTGGGAAAGAGAGGAATTTGAATGATCATTGTGGTGTGCATACCCCTGCAATGGAAAGTATGGTAAAAATAAATAGCTAACTACAGTCTCAGTCGCCCCATCTGCTATGTCTAACGATCCTAGAGATCTAGTGGTTGTGGTCGCTGGATATTCAAATCTAACTATCTGGTCTAATGCATGGGGATGTGAGCGACCGATCTAATCTCTTGGATAGACTCCACGTGCTTTCTAGGCATCTGACCGTTGGACCTTTGAGTGGATTTTGTATTTAGTTAGGGCTTGGAATGAACTAACCCAAATCAATTTTTTGGGCATACATTATTATTAAAATACTCGATATTAAAATTATTATTATTAATTATTAGTTTTTTTAAGTTGAAATGAAACCCGTCTCGCATACTTATCTTGAAGATCGTAAATCATATTAGAAAAGTAGCTTTCACTACTAATTCAAATATACTGAGTAATATGCCTGAATCAAACCATTCATATTTATTGTTGTATCCACTCCTAAATAATGTATAAAATTCAGTTGTTGTGTTTGTTTTTATTCTAAATACAAAGCCTTAATTTTACAATTTTTAAACTATTTTATTAATAGTACATATTTAAAGATGGTTTTCCAGGATAACAATTTAAAAAGTATTATCTATTTACTATAAATAATTAATTTATCTAATTTTTTAAATATTTACATCAACAAAATAGTTGCGGTGTTGATGAAATATCTAGATTGTGATGTTTGTTTTTTCTGTATGAAGAGGATGCACCGTAGAGTCCCAACTTTATTTACGCATATTTTACTACTCATAATCTTTGATACAAGAGTTAGTTAACTTTTTTAAGAAATTACTGAAACTAGCTAATTGATATACTTATCACTTTTCTTTAAATTAATTTTCTAAATTATAGACCGATATATATTCATTTCATAATACATATTATATTTAATTGATCTATTTCACATTTTTATTCTCTCTAATAAAAATTGGCTAAACCTCGTATTAATACCTTATCTATTCCTAGTTATGCTTTATGATGCTATGAGGCCTTCTTTTGGGGGGGGGATTCAAAACTAAATAACAAAAATCGTATCAAGCAAGTACGGAGTTAGTTATATCATATGCTGTTAATTTGAATATGCTCTCGTATTGGGCACGCAGATTAAAGGGGACATTAATTTAACGCCACAATAAGTGGCACCAACAACAACTAATCAGAGCACTCTTAAATAAAGAGTAATTAACTGATTGGATGAAAAAGAGCGCACTCTTTACACATGTACGTACGTGCTATGCTTACAATTGATGCCCTCCAGGATGCTAAGCTACTCCTCCCATCCATATTTTTTATGGGACATGATTGAGAACATTCTAATCAGTGAACATCATATAATTATAATTCTCATCACAATCCAATCTTAATCAAAGAGCGCACTCTTGCTGTGCATCTTTCCTTGTTTATTACTCCTACAGTTAGTGCTCGTCCCATTAATGTAACTATCTATATAATGGTCCAATACCATCCATCATATCATTGCATATCTAATAATTAATTAACCAAGCAAAAATGTAGACAGACAGATCTGATATATATACTCTCATTTGATCTTCCTTTATGTACATGCTTCGGAAGGTACGTAGTTCATGTTCATGTATATTGAGATTCTCTATGAATTCACTTTTGGAACCTCTCATATATATACCCTTAGCTTCTGACTCTATTCCATGCCTGCAACTTCCACATCTCATCACCCATATATCTCAGAGGCACTTGCATGTGTGAGATGCTCACTATGCAGCAAAATAAACTCAGAAAAAGGTAATTATTCTGGAACCAAAAAATGTTATTTTTAATCCGAAGAGGCAACCCCTATGCAAAAAATTTAGGGAAAAAAAATGGTAGAGATGGATTTGGAGGAAGAAAGTTGTGGGAAATGCGATGCTATGTAGCTAGAATCCAAGTCATAATAAATAATGTGGACAATAAAACCTGTGATACTGGCATTTTCTGTGATCGCAGTTCAAAGCAATAGATGTGAGAATCGTGATTAAACAAATAACAAAGACAAGAACGACAAAAGCTTGGGCGCAAAATTAACAAAGTAATTGTGAATTAAGAATCGTTTGACGGGGTTAGAGAATTTGAAACCCAATTCTCCATGAAAGAAGGTGACTGTGATTTTCTGCATGACGTGATTTCATCACTAACCAGTAACCAAACACTTGCAAATTGAAAGAGACTCTTCAACTTTTGTTAACAAACTCATCTTTCGAATCTTGGACCAAAGTACATTAATTAAAAGCTGAATATATTCTACATGCATTATCCCCTTCCCCTTCCCAGGCCACTTTTACGATAATCTAATTCATTTGTTTATTTTCCCTCTTGTTCATATACAAACAAAAACTCCTATGCGTACGTTAAAGTTGCCAGCTCCCGCAAAAGGAAAACAGAAATATCTCAAAATCTATCTTCATTTCTCTCGTAATCCTGTACTTTATCTAATTTATTTTCTTGGATACAACTTTAGCTTTCATTTTTCTTCGCAATGCCCATAGATTAATAGGTCCGGCACTGGATACTATGCTTATGATCCAAATATCAACGAATCAAATCATCCTGTGAAAGAATAAAGTTTTTTTTTGTTCCAATCCGCCGGTAGCTATAAACTATATAGAACTATCTATTGAATCAATTCTTTTACGATCTACCAAATATGCCATTAAATAAAAAATGTAAAAAATCTAATTAATAAAGTTAGCGGACGATGTAATAATTGACATTCATATAAGCCATGTATGTCCAGAGACGATACTAGGAGAAAGAGAGGAGACAAGTCAGAAAGTACAACCAAAAACAAGGGGGGGGGGAGCCCAACGTTACATGGACCAGCCTTTTATTAATTTCCCGAAGAATTAACAGCCAAATCAGGCAAAGTTATTGCGCTTGAAGGGGACGTCAACGAAAAAAAGAGAGCATATATGTTGTAATTCATTCGAAGTGAATACTGGAATGCTATTGGATCGATCTATTTGAACTCAAGGTTTCGTACTAGGAAATTTGCTCCCCAAATATAAATAAATACCTAAATTATTGCATGGTGGGGCATGCCTTTTTCTATCAACGGGTAATTAAAAAGAAATTATATGAACATGAAATCTTGGATTCAAGTCTTTTTTTATATATTCTTCTGGATGCAACACTTTTTATCCTGATGATAATGATTTCGAGTTGCTAAAAGACATTCTCTTGCCGTGATTTTCACCTCTAATTGACCACGTTAACACAGACAATTTAATTTACGTCGAACTTCTTTCCAAACTGCGTTTGTTTGACATTGACAGAAACAGCTGACATAAATCGAAAGTTGGCTTTCAAAACAATGGGTTTCAATAAGGCCCCCCCCCCAGCCCCCACTTGCTCTCCCTTCTCTTAATTGATTGAGAATGTCCATTTTTTCCGGTTTTGTCCGAGTTGAGATATACGGAATCTAACAGGAGGCTTAATTAGTGGACGGTGCAATGATAGAATAAAGGGATAGAGAAGAAGTGCACACAGATTCCAAAGCCATATACCACCTCCGTATTCATTATACCTTTAATATCATAATTAATTGATTTTTTTAGACTACTTAACCAAACAAATTAATCGATATTTTTACTATCTGTCTCTAAACTAATTTATCTATTTTATAAACCGATATATATTTAATAATGTATAAAAGTATTTTAGAATATATATTACAGTTAAGTGGTTTATTTAAGATTTTTTTAATCCCTTCGTAAAAGGCAATTGACTTCTATATTAAGGACAATAGTCAGTATTATTTATGTAAGAACACAACTAGGATCATCTATCATATAGTCGCCTTCTTTTAAGATGCTCTACAGCAATCATAATTTAACAATATTAAAGCTGAAAGTGGCAACTATATCGTTTAATAGATGGGCATTGGCGAAGGGGTTCACTAAACGAATGTTGACCATGAGTCTACGACAAACAAAACAGCTAAAACACATTTTTGCTAAAAGCAATAACTCAGGTTACCTATTCTAATGTGCCAATATTATAGAATGAGCGAGCAAAGCTCTCCTCAATGCGCTAGCTAGCTAGCTAGTTGCTGGTTGTTGATGCAATATAATGGATTGATGACGGTGGTATGTGTCGGCACGTTAGCTCATGTCACCACACCCATCACAAATTGACAATCATTCAGAGATATCACACGATTCATTGCATCTGGACATGAAATGACTGTAGCATAATAGACCCCCTCGATCTCTCCTTGAGTCTAACCTCTAGAATCCCATCACCCTAAGTTGAAGTTTCTTACAGAGTTTAGCATGCACATAAATCAACAGAGCAAAAATATAATTAGGATGTGAGATAAAATTTGAGCACATCTCCTAATGAATAATAGAACTTCAAACCTCAGAGGAGACGGCAAATGAGGGCGTCGCTACCGTCTCAGGGGGTTGTGAAGGCTGTGAGCGGGGGATTTCAGAGGAGAAGTTTTTGAACAGCGGAGACCATAGGGTGAGTAACTTTCCCAATAGTTATAATGTTTCTCACATAATTTTTTGGGTTTGGAGTGTTCAGATGCGTAATGGGGTTGAAGTTGTGGGTAATTTTATCTGGTTCAGCATTGCTTATTATATTGAAGTGTTGAAACAAGGGGTAGCAGGTTTTATTTGCCATTACAGTGAGACCAGGTTGAATTACGATCGGAACAGAGTATTTGTTAGACTTTGTAAATCTATACCTCTTGTCCCTGGATTGGCTGAATTGGTTTGGATTGATTTTAGGCCGAAAAGAAAAAGATTGGAAGCTTATAAGGCTAATTTTATGGCTGATGAATCTTTCTTTATGGAGAGTTTTGTTTGGATTGAGGTATTTTTCTTTTGCTTGATGGCTGACATGATTGTGGGTTGTATTTCAAAGGTAAGACTTGCTGGTAATGTTAGAATCATTATGTTTAGTGGTTTTGTATATGCCATTCATTATAGGTTTAACATATGCCTAGTCAGTGCGAATGAATACACTGCATATATTTGGGCAATTTATGTGCCAGTTTAGCATGTATGGGATCATTGTTTGGAGTGGTGAGTTTACTCAGTATTATCTGGATGGGGTGATGTTCTAACTATGGTTATGCTGATTGTCCTAATTGGGTTTCTCTACTCAAGAAATCTGAGAAGGAACCATCTCTATGTATGGATTCATATGGAAGCATATTTGGCAACCGGGTGGGTTGTCAAAGCTTCAGTGGACTGCTCTTACCCTTTTATTAGGACTTATCGAGCTCATTCGCAGTTAAATGACTTTGTGTTAGTTGTTGATAGAATCTTTTGTGCTGTATTGCTGAACTTTTTATGCTCGTTTTTTCTGTCGTTTATTGTTGTTTGAATTTGCTTGTTTCTTTTAGGATGTTTGCTGTCTTCGGTGTTTTCTTAATGTTTGTACTTTTATTTTTATTTTAATTTCAAAGTTCTCTTTGTTTGGGAAAAAAAAAGAACTTCGAACATTAGCTGAGGAAATAACCATCTTGAGCCCATTCGCTGCCCTTCCCATCTTCTATGAACAGGATCAGCCTGGTCATCTTCTCTGACCAGTCTCGCCCTGTCATTCGTTCTTCTCTCCATAATGAGCTCAAATCAATGGGCAATAAAGCAAGTATGTTTGGGCTTATGTTGGGCCTTAAGTCTCCACAGATTGAACACTGTGCCCGAGTCCAACACAGGAGTCCAATTCAATTGTTTGTGAATTCTGATTTCAATGATGCGTCAAACCAACGTGGAACCAGCTTCGGATGTGGATGAATAATCATGGGTCATTATTGAGCGTTGAGCAGATATGTGTATGTGTGTGGGGAACATCTCCGCCTAATCATGGTGAGAGAACCAACCTGAACAACGCAGTCATGGATTGGATGCCTTTAAAATCCCGCTATCTAATCTCAATTGGCTGCATCACATCTGACCCAATAATAACCTATCATTGGTTAGCTTTATTTACACGTACATGAAGAACTGTCACCGAACCACTCATATCAGAGTGATGAGTGTAATCCATCAGAATTATTATTCACATATGTCATGAGGCAGGTCATTGATCGAACACGCTCTGTGTTTCAGCTTTGGCCTCCCCTCCAAACCTGTTCCTGCATTCTGCTTCTTATATACGCAAAGCCAGGCATCTTAATACTCAACAAAATTTAGAGCAGTGATGGAACATGGATCATAGGCATTGAAAGAAAAACCAGTTCGGACCGGCCGGTCCGACCGGTGAACCGCTGAACCGGCGGATTGGCCGGTCCGAACCATAGTCAACCCGGTCAACGGGTTGGCTCGGCGTTGACCGGGTCAACCCGGCCGGGTTGACTTGAACTCGCTCAACCCGCCGAGTTGGGCGGGTTAGGCGGGTTGCCAATCGGCCTGGACAACTGGGCAAGGCGTGAACGGTCTTGGATACATACCTGGATCTCAAGCAAAGAGTTGCCATTGTCGTCGATCACCTTCCTGGTATCGTCATCGCCCAACCCCAGTCCCGACTCGTCCGTCGCGATCTGAGTGATGTCCTCCCTCTTGATCGGGGTCTCCCTTTCTTACCATCTCCAGTCTCCTGGTCGCCATCGTCGATCACGGCGTCACTTTCGCCGTGCCTCACTCAGACTTGGTCGCAGCTCCAGCTTCCTCGAGCTCTCGGTCACGATCAGATCGGTGTCACCAGTTGGAGTGGCTAGCTTATTGAGCATCAAAATCAACTGTTGGACACGGGAGCTGTTCTTGTCTGCGACGGCATGGGCGGCATCCAGAAGCAGGTCGTGACCCCATCGGCCGGAGAATTCAGCACCACCTGACGCTGCTACTGGCGGCGAAGACGAAGCAGAGAACGCTCGAAGAAGATGGAGACGGCGTGAAGTTTTTTTTTAAAGGGAAAAGAGGGGTTTTTTCCAAAAAAATAATAATAATTATTATTATTATTTTTATGAATAGGTGTTTTGAATGTCTCCATTCCACCAAATTCCCAAAATTTAAATGATGATGACTTTGATTAGTAGATTCCCAAACTTAATGATGATGGATTTGATTTGTAGATGATATAATCTACTATTTTGAATTTTTGATATATGTATTAAAATGTTAGAACTTTAATTAGTACATGAATATTTAGATTCCTAATGCATAGATTGTTATTACAAATTAATTTGTAATATTTTTAATTTTTTTATAGCCGGGTCGACCCCCGGGT
>JANTPZ010122080.1:0-20813 GCA_025593235.1 Vachellia pachyceras | reverse complement strand
ACACACACAAAAGTTTCTAGTGAAATTTAAATTATTACACAAACAATGCTCGTAAATAATGATAGAATCAAAGTTTGCACCTATTGATGGAGTGTGATTGGAGGGGCACATGGGAGATCCATACTAATTTTATATTATATAAAGTGATACAAAGCCTTAGCTGTGTAGCAAATAGGATGGCAGTGAAACGTGAAACGTGAAACCGACACGACCCTTTGCAATTATTGAGGAGCCATGTATACATTGGCGGAGCCAGGACCCCACGTCAGTGGGGGCAATTTTTTATTTTCAAGCAAATGACAACAAATTTGCTAATATAGATAATTTGAGTGGGTTCAAATCTCAAATATCAGTGGATGCATAATAAAAATCTTATAGTTATTTACACGTAAGAAAAAAATCTCAGTGGGGGCATTTGCCCACACTGAGTTTGCTGTGGCTCCGCCACTGCATGTATATATATATATATATCTGTGTGTGCGCCTACAACCTATATATAACTATCCATATCCAATTAAGCAGCCTAATAAGAACTCGTATACGAAGTAATAATTGTGCCCGTTTGAAAACGCAGTATGGAAGTATTTTTATGTAAGTCAAGATAAATATGTAAATAAGATTATTTCGTTTTGTGGAAAAATACTGTTGTATGTACGTTTGGATTTTCTTAACGTTATGCAAGTTTCAAATATTATCAAACTTCTTTATAGAATCAAAGTTACAAGCTACCCATACTTCTCAAAGCCAGTGTGAGGTGTCCTTCAATCCCTTAGACAAACGAAGGATAATTTTGAAGAAATAGGTAGCCAGTAAAGTAGCAGTAATACTTCCGCGATAATATGAATTTGGATGTTCTTTTTTAAGTTTTATGAATAGTGGAGTTATTATTCCATGTGATTTCTCATACAAGCCAAATATATATATATCAATTCCATATACAAGTTAATTTCCTCCAACATTAAGAAGTTAATGGAGATGATGATGATGAAAAAGATGGGTATAGTGTTTTGCTAAGAAACATTACAAGTAGAGTAAGTGATGGCCATTTTGAAGACAAAGAGGGCTCATCGTGTTCTATCATTTTCCACTGAAAGATGGCTTCCTTTTTGACCCACACATGGATCATCACTTGTATGTATATAAATATTGGTTTGGTGGTGGGTCATTTTGAGTTTTGGAGTTTATCACTGATGACTTACTATGGTTTGCACTTAATGGATTTCAATCTTGACTGTCTTAAGCCAATTAAATAGATCAGGAATTAACTCTGATGCAAGTGAGCACTTCTAACAATTTATTTCCCTGTTGCAACAGTTATTGGTAGTGTCACTCAACATTCCACTTTTGTCTTCATTTTGATTTTAAAAATAATAATTAAACTATGATGTTTTCAGTCAACAATATGTATTAATTATTGCAATTTATTTCGTGTTTGAGAATCTATGTATTGACGTAAATTTAATTTTAAGGGAGATTTATTGTAAGGTTCCAAGAAAAGAAGTTATTTATGAAAAAGTGCCAAGAGGTTGTTAATAACAAGTCGATGAGCACCATTGACAAATAGAGCAGCTGACATTGACAACTCTTGGGACCTTTTCATAAATAACTTTATTCCTTGGGACCTTCTAATAAATCTCTCTAATTTTAACATGTTAAAGGTTAAATAGGTCTAGCACCACTGTAGTTTACTTATTTTCCCATTGCCTTTGGTATCATAATCTTATTTACAGTGCATTCAATGCTTTAATGTTATTTTTCAGCTAGTACTTTAATGTTATTTATAATTTAATATGCTAGACGATATTAGGTTAGAAGTACCAAAAAAAATAACATTGGTATGTTGGAGGTAGAATAAATAATATTATAGTGCTGAATGCAATTAAGAAAAATAATATTATAGCGCTGGATGCAATTGAGAAAAATAATATTATTATGCTGAATGTGGTAAATATACGGTGCATATTATATTAATCATATAGTAACTCATCAGCTATAGGAATATTAATAGAATTTTGGTCTTATAGAAACAGACTATTTACTATTGATTGGAGTTGGAGGTGTTCGCAAGAAGATAATAATGGGCAGCATCAAGACGCACCAAAATTAGTTCAAAGATTTTAATTACAAGCTATCCTTGCTATAAGGGGGAAGTTATATACAAAACTACCTTACTTTATATATTTTTATTTTATATATAATATATGACCGATTGGATAATAATTTTTATACATTTATATGATTATTAATTTCACAATTTTTATTTTTTAAAAAATTGTTTTAAATATATTTTGTTCAAATAAAATGAATATTAAACTTTAGCTACAAAATTACTAACTGAATTTTCCATGGACTAAGCCACGAAAAATTTCATGATAAATTTCTTTGTGTTAAAAATACCTCGTATGAAATTAGCCACGGAATTTATCAAAAAATATTTTTCCATAGCTAATTTAGAAACTGAAAGCTTCTGTAAAAAATTCTGACAGATTACTTATAGAATTAGCTATAAAAAATTCCTGACTAATTCCATCGGAAATTTGTGATTTTTTATAATGGAGCATAAGTGACCCACAATCAATAACTTCATAGTCTAATCGACACGGATTGGAGATGGGCGTTTGATCAAAGTGATAGTCGTGTCGTCATTTTAATTTTTATTTATTCAAAAAGCAATTCAATTTCTTCATATTACTAACATATTTTTATATAATTACTTAGTGTGGTGAGTCACTCAATCATTAAGGTTTTGTTTGGCATAGCGTTTAGAAAACATATGTTAATGTTAATCAAGGTAAAACTTATTTTACGTATTTACTTTATAAATCATAAATTATATAAAAAAATAGTTTGTACTGCTTAAACATACTCTTAATCACCAATAGTACTTCAGTTTTAATTTCTTTTTAGGAAATGGGTTCTTTGAAGTTGAGAATCCTTAAATTTTCTCAAGGTTGTCTTTTTATAAAAAGAAAAAAATATTTTATATGTTATAAAAATTACTAAAGTATATATATGTTTAGTTCAATATGCTATTGGGTTTCATTTTAACATATTAAATGTATTTTTGATCACTCAATTTTAATATTTTTAGTTTCATTGAACAAAAAATGCAAACTCATCAAATTAAGCAATGAGTATGCTATTAAACTTAGACAACACATGAGTTTCAATATAATATTTTTATGTATAAAAATGTTTTTATATTTAATTAAAAGTAAACCAAGCAATAGAATAATATATTTTATATTTTCGTCTGGATTATTTTTAATTTAATTTTAGAAATATTATATTAAGAAAATTAAAGTGTCAGTATGTGAGCGTTTGATAGTAGAGTTATCACTTAAATTTGATGCGCTAACATCTTTCACTAAATGAAATTAACATTATATAATTAAGGTTGATGGATTAAAAATGCAATTGATAAACTTAAATGATTAAAATGAAACCTAATTTTTAAATGTAAAGGATCAAATATACACTTGACCCCAAAAAATAAAAAAATATATGAAAGTATAAAAAATTAAAAAAAATCATAAAAATTGAAATGCACATTGTACTTGGAAATATTTTTTATACTAATAATATCAAAAATGACCTTTTGTATATTTTTTATATTAATTCAATTCATGTAATGGATACCACCTGCCTCACCAACAATGTTAATTATAATGTTTTAATGAATACTTTTTTAAAGAAAAAAAGTGGGGGCAAAACAGGAAAAATGAATGAACGTTTTAGGGGGGGGGAATGAAGTCAAGGCTCGAGAGAAAAATATATATATACATAATTATATTCTTATGGGATCAAATCAAAATATTGAGTAAAATAGACTGTGTATAATTGTAATTAAACCACTATTTTAAGAAATCTATGATATTTAATATATTTATACATAAAATTAAAAAAGGAGGAGAGAAATACACCAACCATCCTTAATAGAGGGAAGCAAGATCCCTTCCCATGTTGAAAGGGAACATTTTACCTTGATTTCTTTAGTCTAAATATTTTATTTATGAAGAAGGGATGATTTTAATTTTGTTTAGGTTATTATAATATCCTAGTTTAATGTAAGAATACTAATAAATAATATATAACTAAAGGGCTCATAAATTTCGTATTAAGATTTTGGATTAAGATATTATCTTAAGCCTACTTATGGATATTCTTTTCTACTTTCAACCCAATTTGAATGGATTAATTTTTTTAAACTAAATGTGAGTAATTAAGTTTTTCCTCGTAAAATTTGATGGGTAATCTGCACCATTTAGTGCTTATGAAAAATCGTACAAGTTATATACATGCATAGTGAAATTAATTAAAATTTTCACGATCAAATAAATTCGATACTTTGCTTGCAACGCTTTAAAAAAATGAAAATCTAATGAGAGCATGATAAGAAAGAGGAATGATATATCAGTAAATATAATATATTACTTGGCTAATCGATATCATATAAGAGATAAGCATTTTGTTTTTTTTTTCAAAAAGGAAAAGTTTTGACAACGCAAGAAATCTTATCGAATCGTTTAAGTATTAAAGGCAGAGTTGTATGATGTTATTTAATGAACTGACCTGCATAGTTAAACTTATCTTTGCCTTTTGGTTTGAATAACACACCAAAATTACCCCAACTTTTATTTATAGAAACCATTAGTTTATTTAAACGCCAAATTAAAAGACCCTGGTATTTATTCCTTACACATTTAACTATCCCATCAGCTAATTATTGTTCTACTCAAGGGAAGTCAAAAAATTTTTACTTGATCCAAACTGTCTGTTAATTATTATTATTATTTTAATTATACCCTTTTCTTTATTAGTTAGTAAGTTGAATAATGAAGAGAGTGGATAAAGTTAAGAACACACACAGAGGCATTAGGAAATTTAGAAGGAATATTGGCATAATTAATGCAGTTTTTAATTTGTGTTCAAACCTTAAACAATGGCGACATATATGTGAAAAAAAATTGGAGGAAGTATTATTGTTTCTGGAGAAATATCTGATTTTATTTATTTTGTCATATGAAATTTATGAATTAGGTGAATCTATCTTGCCTTGCACATACACAAGTCCATGCATTACAGATTCTGTCATGATTGTTCACAAATTATTACAAGACTTATAAATACCGATCATTATATTATTGATTTCCTATTTTACAGTGAGAGAGAGGGCAAGAAGAAAAAAAAAATTATTTGATAACTAATCAATTCAAGGTTGTAAAACTCATGAGTTATAACAAAGACGTGAAAAAAATATAAACTTAGATATTGAACTTGAATATATGAGTTTACTTTTATTAATAAATATGTATTAAAGCATAAAAATATAAAAATGCAACAATTTAATTTAAATAATTGAAATTAAATTTATCAACATTCATAATTTATTATATTTAATAAAAACATTATATGAGCTTCATAAATAGGCCTCTCCACATGATCAAATCGAAAAAGTGAGTATACATTTCAGAGCTTGTTAAATCTTGTAAGTTAGAAACCCAAAAAATGATATACTTAATTCGTAAGTTCAACCTAGTGTGCAACTTATATAAATTTAAAAGTAAATGGATATGATTTTATAAACTAAAAAAAGTGAAAAATGGTAAACTCGTCTTACAAATTTGACAACAATGTTTAGTAGATCTTTTAAACAAGTTAATGGAGAGATTTTAGTATTGATTCTTATGAAACAAAATTACTCCCTTCAATCTAAATGTAAACTTATTTTATAACACACTAATACACTGCAAAAGGAGCTTTATATTTAGGATTAGGAGTGATACTCTACGATTTGACCTCAGTATATCTCAAAAATTTAATTATCACTGGCCCTATTTAGAACCACTTTTAGATAAGTTAAATATGTGTTCAATAATATTTTTTCGTAAAATAAAATAATCTCCTCCGTACTTTACCTTATAAATAGTAAAAATATTTTTATACAGTGTTTCCAAATGAACCCACTATTAACACAAAAAGTACTTCTCATTGCTGAATTTTTTTTTTGAAGTTGAAAAAATCGGCAAAGGGTGTCTTGTAGTTTCTGTTTTAGTAAAATGAAATGACCGCCGACAAGATCGGTGGCTGCCATAAAAAGTCATTCTTAAAAAGAGGAGAAGACAACTTTGAGCAAAGGAAAAAATATATGTATATAAGAAAAGGCACAGGAAATAATAAAATAAATATGATATCTTGTGTAAACTTTTTCACCTTTTAATTTTATAGCTCGTGGAAAATAATAGACAAGCACAAATAATTATTTTTTATTCAATTCAATGTACATGTTTATACTACCTCCTCTCCTTTAACATCCAGTTTTTGCACATTGCCGACAATATCTTGTGGAAGAAGATTGTTCCCTGTTGGTAAAAACCTCTTTTGTACAATGACACCTCCCTTATATTTTTTTTACACTTTCTTTCCTTTTAAAATTATTACACCAATAATTGAACTTTATTACACGGCTTGATTACCAAATATTATTGCCGTCTTAATTACTTTATACCCCTAATTTCCATTAAATTTTGGTCCTGAATCTTTCTGCTTTAAATAATTAATGGGTCCGTTTGAAAATACGGTAGAGAAGTGCTTTTACATAAGTCGAGGTAAATATATGAAGGAGATTATCTCATTTTACGAAAAACACTATTGAACGGGCTTTTGAGACTTCCATAATTGTTGCCAAATAGGGCCAATAAGTATATGTATACATGTTAATTAATACCTTCTCCGTATTTCTAAAACCACTGTTTTGTAAGTTTTTCATGAAGCTTATAATTAAAAAAGAGAACCAACATACTTGAAACTATAATTATTCCTTCAAAAATATTAACGTAGCCTTCTACCAATAAAGCTCATATTTCTCACAATAATATTGCTTCTGGAGAAAAGAAAGAAGGAAAGAAAAATAGAATAACACAGATAAGCATGAAAACATCACTAGCTTATAGTGTGAATCGAGTCAAGCTTCTTGTTCCCCTGCTTTTGCAATTTGTACCTTCTATATGGTATCCCACTGGCATATCTTCTTAACTTTATGAACAAAAATCTATCTCTAGTACTTTCTGAACAAAATTGCTGAATGATTTATGGCATCACATTTCAATCATACATAGTTCCAACATTGGACAGCACATACCACAGGAAACGATCGACAACCTTTAAATTTTTCTTAGTCTGCTGGCTACAAAATGATCCTCAGTGATAGTTGGAATAAAAAATAGTAATGTGGTTTTTGTAAGCCCGAATTTATCATTGAGAAATTAATATTTTGATCTTATAGTTTTAACATTTTTAAAACCGAATCCCTCTAATATGATTCAATGCAATTTAGGACTTTTTATAAATTTAATTACGTTGGTGTTTGGCATATAGGCCTTGCGGGTGGATTGAGTAGCTGGTGATGGATGGTGCTTCATCTGGTTCCAAATATAAACCTCTTCTCACTAATTCACACATTCTACAAATAAAAACAGTTAAAAATGTTAAATTTATCATAAAGTTTAAGTATTTTTTAATGTTATTTTTATTAACTACGCTAAAATGTAAAATTATATTCATTTCTACTTAAATATAGGCATATATGAAAAAAATACTTAACACTCCTTAAAACTGGCAAATGCCATACAAAAATGACCAATATCACCTTCTAGGATGTGTTCTAGGGACTAGAGGGAGTATTGCAAGTGACCTTGGGTCTACAGGGCAAGATGTGGCATTTGTGGAATTTAGTCTAGGGTTGAATCTCCACCATTTCTTAGGCACTATACTTGCTATCCAAATTCAAGAAAAAGGAGTTTTACATAGTGAGATGGTCTTATGCCTGCAGTTCCTTTTTGTGTGTGGTGTTATAGCTCCATTAATGCAACGCACTTAATATGTATGTGGTATATACTATCCTAGTGTGTCTTCTCGGACTCACCCATCTACGGAGTTTGTAAGAATCACCAGGTACCTCTGAAACTAGCTTTTGCTAGCTAACTTTTTTCCAGACAAACTTTCCCTAATTGTAATTGTAGTCCAAGAAAATATCACATTATATCAATGAGATGTCGACAAGGGTGGTAAGCGGTTTCATCCTATCAGGAAGAGAATTGAAATTTGAATGCGAGGAAGCACATTTCTTTAGAGAGGTGAAAATCCTTTGTATTCTAAACCACTCTTTGTAAAATCAAAAGAAAACGAAATATCACATCATTGTTCTTCACTTTAGAAAGACAATATATATAGGGAGAATCACCTAGAGGTCCCAAGCAAATGATGTGTTACAAAATAGTCCTAAGAGGTTGTAAATGGTAGCTATTTCACTTGTAAATTGTGTTTCTCAACTTGTCATTAACTCGAGACCATTTTATAACGCATTTTCTTACTTGGGACCTTTGAGTAATTCTCCCATATATATATATATATAGGGCAGAGAAAAGAAAAATAGATGTGTGTAGATAGAGAGGGAAACATGACGAAGTCCACTAGTGAAGGCACAATTACTTACATGATGGTGTCTAGTTGTCTCAGTATCATGCAAAGTACTGGTAATTATTATCCGCAACAAAGAAAAACCTAACTTGAGGTTGAGACTAATCATAGATAACTTTATCAGTTCCTTCCATTATAGGTCCATATACACACCACTATACATTATGATGTTACTAACTTTGGATTCTTGCATTACTTTTGTCTGTGCCATTCTGTTGTTGGTGGGTTCTGGTGGTCTGGTGCGACACGTAGCTCTCAGAAATTATTATTGGGAGGCAAACCCAACATCACAATCTGATTTTTGTTTTCAAAGTTTTTGACAGAAAAAAAGCTTATAATCCAATTGACCATGGTTATCATACCCTATATATTAATGTTTTGTTAACATGTATATCTAGCTAGCTAGAGAAGAAACTATGACCAAGTTCGCTTTTCAACCTTATTTGTAACACTAATGAAACACAAAAACCTAGCTATATACCTATGTGTCGTGTTCAAAATCATAGCTAGCAAGTGCTGTTTGTTGCGTAGAAACAAGCACACTAAATAATGAACTCTTTTCAGAAAACGGAAAATGATGTTTGCTTTTCTTTTAACCACAATAACTAATGTTGACTTTCTATATTTCCCATCTGATCAATGAAGTCTCCAAATATTTGCTTCACTTAATATACCATATATCTTCACTCCAATTATAGATATTACAGATAATACATAGGTTACTTCTGAAAGATTTACAAAACCCTACTCTTGATTCACTTTTTTAGCATTGGAGGCAAATTCAAAGAACTTGTGTGGGCCTGAGATAGAGGAGAGGGGACGGAATAAGCCTGTTGAAGACAAATTCAAAGTGGTTTCATTTTCAATATATTCAAAGATAAGTATATATCCTCTCTGTCATAATCGAGTACTGTTGTAAAATATGGCCAGATCCCTCTCTTTCTGTTATTTTCTGGAAGACGAATTAATTATTAACAACATGCTGACTGATATGTATAATTCAAATAATTAAAAGATTAAAACATATACGTGTATATATAACCTGATTATTAATAATGACACAACTAGTGACAGTTTCCCACACTAGCTGGTCGGAAACTTGTCTCTTTATGGAATTCTGACCAGATCTCATCATCTAGATCCCTACCACCTTGCTTCCTTCCTATTTGTGATCTGTGAATATGAACTCCTTCTCTCTCTATTTTTGCTCCATAGTTGACGCACCCACCATTTTATGTTTATCAAAAAGACATATCAGCTTTTCCCTGTGTAAAATATTTTTTTTTGAATAGACTGCGTAAAATATTTGATATTTTACGTCTTTAATGATCATTACCAAAATTCCCAATATTATTTATTTATAACTCGTTAGAAGTTCAACTCAAAATGCTGTTAATTCCTTCTTTGAAACTTGAACTTCCAGCAGATGGTCATCAATATGGTCAATATTGTTTCCTGGAAAGAGTACTCTATGAAAACTTTTTATAACTACAAATCATAATAGTTCAGGAACTTTTACTTAATAATTAAACCGTAGTTAAGAGATAAATTAATTTACTCTAAAGCTTAAGAGAGGTTCCACTTGGCGTTACAAAACTTGCAATATACTATCTCCAATCCTTAATATAACAGTCAGTTGACTTTTATCAGAGAGATTAAGGAAGCTAAATACATTACTAAAAAGTATTTATTAAATATATGTAATTAGATTATATGTAAGTTTATGTGTCAAGAAAATTAGTTTTGAGAGAATTGATGCATATAAATATTTTTAAATAACATATTTAGCTTCCTTAATCTCCTCAATAAAAGTCAAATAACTCTTATATCAAAGAGTATAAGTAGTGTTTGATAGTCATGTGGAAAAGATCGAGCACTAATAATGTGATATATATGTTTAGTTTTGAGATAAAATTACATTTAACTGCGCAAGGAATTGATGTAACCCATCACCTCCTAGAATGTTCCAAGAACTCTTTTTGATTGTTCTTTGGTCACAATTATATAGATTCAGATTAGCTTTAAGAATAGGAATCAGACAAACATTCGTTACGCTACGACCATTTTATTTTGCAATGGTGCCACTTGCTCTTTTGGGTTTGTTCCAACCAAGTTTTGCTTGAAACTGTTATCATATTTCATCAAAATTTGAGAGATCAATCGATTCTTAGTTTTAAGGGGTTTCAATAAAATAAATTACATCTTATGCTTATGCAGTTAAAGAGATAAAGCGATATAAAGAAGGGATGAATCTGAATGTAACATATATTTATATATAGATATATACTTCTCTTTATATTTTTTTCTATTAAATTATATGCTGTCAATTTGGGATTTTTTTTATAGTCAATGTACTTTTTGGCGTTGACAATGACACCTTCGATTAATAGAGTTGATTAAGCGTTGAAAGGGGACTTTACTTTGTTTATTTCTTTAGAAATTTTGAATTCAAAATCTAGTCAAACTCAAATGTATATCAAACCATTTGCATGCTCATATAAAAATAAAAAGGAAAAGGAAAATTAATAAATAATATTAGCCCAATGTATAAGGGGCCTTATCCAATGGCCCATACTATGTTTAAAATTCATAAATGAGTAAACTCGATTTAGGAGAACCCAAAAGTGATTAGTCAAAGGGCCCAGAATCAATTTGCATAACTTCTCCCTCACAACGTTCTTCACTACTTCTACTGTCTGCGTATTATTGTTATTTTTCATTATGTGATTTGGGTTTGGAGGTTCATCGAAGTCAGAACATACTTTTAAATTCAGAAAGTGTTTACAAATGTACTTACGAATTACCCAACAACAAGGTAATAATATTTGTAACAGAATTTGAACTCACAACCTTATTGGATGTGAACCAATTTCTTACTCATTGAATGAACCTTTATTGATTAATATCTTCATATTAATTAACAAGACAACAGATAAATTGGACAAGACTAGAGGCCAACCCAAAGCTTGGTCTATTTCTAAGAAGGATAGGTTTGGCAACCCGAGGGCCAGTTTGGTCCACCAGAAATTCGAGGTTGGATTAAACTGAACTTAGTCCATTGAATTGTTAAACTGACCCAAGATGTGCAAGCCCTCAAATTTCTTTCCTTTTTTCAATTTTTGTCCGTGGGAAGTCAATAATAAACATGATAAATACAATTAAGATAATAAAAATACTTACAATCGTATAAAAATCATCTCAAAATAATAAACTTAATTGCAAATCCATAAGAGTCTCTAACAACATTAAATAAAAAATAAAAAGCAACATGTAAATGACATAATATTAAAAAAAAAAAGTCACCTAGACCAAACCAAATTAGACCCATTGATATGATCACTAAGTTAAGAACTCGACCTAATCCAATCAATTCAGTCCGATTTCATTATGTTGCTTATTTAGACTAACTCGACTAGATTAGACTGGACCACCTAACTTTTGTACACCCCTATTGATTAAGTGATGGTTCATATTAATGTTATATTTTAAGATATTAAAATTAAATTAATGATATTCGTATTTAAAATACTTAATGGCCTCTTGTATTGCATAAGATTTGAGAAGATAAGTGGATTTATTGTTTGAGACTTGAGAGTGATATGAATAATATTTTACTTATTTTATACATAACATTCATGTATTGATTGCATCAACGATTCAATACGTTACATTATTTCAAAAAGGGTAAATATAATTTATGGTCCTCAAAGTTTTCCTCAATTTGAATTTTGTTCCATGTAGTTTCAAAGTTGTTTTTGGTCTTTGAAGTTTAGTCTGCCTGACACCATTAATCCCTATAATTTCAAAAGGACTTAAACTGGACGTTAACACCGTTAAAATTGTTGATCTGTCGCTGACGCCACTATTTTTGATAACGTGGCCTAATGATTAGATATGGTCAATGCTTGTATATATTGGTTAATCTACTTTTAATCCTTATAATTTGCCCTGATTTAAGTTTTGATCCTCGAAATTTAAAAGTTATTATTTTAATCCGTAAGCTTACTTTGTCAAAAACTGTTAGGTCTTGTAGTTTTAAAAGTACTTAAACCCAATATTAACGCCATTAATTTTGATTACGTGTTATTGACTTTGTTAATTATGGTGAAATAGCTTACTAATCCAAAAATCTTACATTCTACTCTTAGTAAATAATTGACTCTATTGATTACATCGCAATAGAATTCAACAGTTGCACCTACTTGTTTGACACTACATTTTAATTTCGCTCTTCAAAAAGAAATATCCGCTCTAACAATTATGTCTTCGTGTCAAGATATCTAATAAAACTGTCGTTGGAATTGATATCTCATGAAAGAGAAAGATATAAAATATCTTGAGTTTCTTTTTGTATCTTATATAGATGATCCAATCTACAAAAACCATGTCCCATGGGTTTGATCTTGTAGGATTTTACCCATTTTCTCATAGAGTGAAAAGTATAAAATAAATAAGATTGATTTTTCATATTTTCTTGTTAGATATATTGACATGGAGATGAAATTGTCAAAGCGGATGTTCTTTTTTCAAAGGGTGGAATCAAAATATAGTGTAGAATAAGTAGGTGTAACTGTTGAGTTATATGGCGATGAAATCAATGAAGTTAGTTATATATTAAGAGTGCAATGTAATATTTTTTATGTTATTAAACTATTTCACCATAATTAACATAGTCGATGATATATAAGTAAAATTAACAATGTTAATATCATGTTTACGTCCTTTTAAAACTACGGGGGTGACAATTTTCGATATAGTAAACTTGAGGAATCAAAACCACAACTTTTAGACTCCATGGACCAAAACCTACATCAGGGTAAACTATTGAGACCAAAAGTATATTTAACCAATCCACGTAAATATTGACTATATCCAATCATCAGAGCACGCCAGCAAAAATAACAGTGTTAGCAATGAGCAAGGGTGAACCTACATGTTGTTGAGCGAGTTCAGCCGTACCCTCTGATTTTGAAAAAATTAGGTATATATTAGTACAATATGATTTTTTTTACACCTACTCATTTGCTAATTTTAAACCTACTAAATTTTTGCTCAAATTCTTCTCAAAAGATATTAAAAATGAATCCCACTTATCTCCTAAAAAATAGTTTGCACCCCCTGAACAAGGGTCATTAGTCCACCACTGGTGATGAGTTAGCAATTTTAATGGTGTTAACATCTTATTTAGATACTTTTAAAATTATAGGGATACGCAGTTTGACACGGACTAAACTTTAGGACTAAAACTAACTTTAAAACTACAAGGATCAAAATCCAAATTGAAGAAAGCTACCGAAATGAAAGTTACATTTGACCTTCACAAATAATCAAATAAAAAGATAAATAACTGGCCTGTCTTGTAAAAAACATGCCAACTCAAAACTGGCTCTGCAGGTTTGATTCTTCTTCAGGATAATGGCTTCCAACAATCCTTCCCTTCAACCTGAGATTGGACCTGATGGTCTCCCTAAAGATCCCGTCATTAGCTACACCGAGATGGTTCTTTTCCTTTCTTCTTCCTTCATTCTCCGCCCTCTAGATCGTTTATTTTTTATTGGATTTCATTGCAGATCAATGAGGCCGAGCAACTTCAATTGAAAAATTAAGCTGTTCTCTTTTACCTTTTCCTTTTAGTGTTTTAATTTTTAAGAATTCTTCTCATCCTATTCTTATCGCCTTGAACAAGGATACAATACTCTCTTTGTGCCGCACAAAGTTGCCACGATGTGTTTAGAGACAATTGTTGGTAATGTTGGGATGCCCTTGGGAAATCAGAGTGGCAGTGAATTGTATTGTTGTGCACTCATGTGTCTCTTAGTTTTGTATTCCCCCGTACTGAACTTGTTAGTATAAAATAAACCTATAATCCTTAATTTAAATCCACTTTGTGATAAATTAGATTTTATATCAAGAATCGGAGGAATATAAAGAAAGAATACAATGCTTTATTTTGTGTTTAAAGCCAATTAATTTGCTGACATTGAGGCAAGGAAATCCTCACGAATGAATCGCCTTTCCTGAACAAATGCTGTATTAAGTGATCTCTGTCAAGGTTGAACAAATGCCACTTAGACTAGTCTGCTTGCAACATGTAGATACATTGAAGAGAACTATTCTAAAATTCGTGATGTGGAACGTGAGCTTGCAAATCTTACACTGGAGATGAAGCTTACTGCTGGCCCAAAGAAAGCAGGTTAGGTTGCCATATTATCATTGTTTCCTGCTCTTTTAGTCACAAATCAGGGGGGGAACAAATAATAAAATAAGAATTTTTTATGGCATAATTATCTGACCTTGCTTTTCTTTGTATATGCCACATACTTAAAGCGCTTTAACTTCTGAGAAAGAAAATAGAGGCATCAACAGAGAGAATTCTTGTGACAAAGACAAAGGCAGAACAGGCCCGACTAGTATGTCGCTTTTGCTATTTGCTTAACTCACGTTCAGCAATTTTCAGATAACAATGTCTGGGTGGGTATTGGTACTGATTACTGAGCATTTCATTGTGCAATTATCATAGGCTAAAAAATTTAGATAAAGTAGATAATGAGAGGGGCATACACCGAACTTATAAGGTAGATCATAAACTGCTTGATATATATGCTTAAAGTGAGTTTATTTTATATTGATATGCTGACTGTCCTGTCCCATAAACTAAATAAGCAGCAAGTGTTCAAAGTGATGTGCTGCGATGCTTTGTTGTCCAATAAAATGTTTGGTCTCATACATGGAAAGAACCTCTTTCAATTTCACCAAGCATTTAGATTCATAGTCAACAATTCCACTTAATCATGGTAGTGAATAGAAGCTTTTATATAATTCTTCTTTCTCTGTTTGCCCAATTGGGTTTTTTTTTGGGGGGGGGGGATCCTAGTTCTAGTAATTTCATTACTGAACCATGATTTTCTCTAGAAAATAAAACTGGATCATATTTCACCAAAAAAAAAAATGGATCATATTTATACTCAGAGACTGGTTCATCATAACTTTTTACTTAGCTCTTCATGTAATCAGAATGCTTTTGAATGATAAATCGAAAACAGTTCCACTTAAATGTTCTTTTCAGCTTGGATAAGTGTAGATTCTAAATTTCGGGATTGAGTTTGAGCTTTTATCTCCCAAAATTCCGAAAAGCAGTAAAGTTTTGGGCTTGGATAAGTATTGATTGCATGTGCTGCAGGTTTGGGAATCAGCAACAAAAGCAGGGAGGGATGAAGAGCAAACAAAACCAAAGCTATGTGAAGACTTGAGCAACCTGGTCAATAAGTTGATTGTCAATGAAGAGATGATGCACTGCTTTTGATAGGTCATTAGGTACTAACATTCATTTATAGGTCCAAGAGAGTAGTCTTTCTCAACTTTCTAGACTGGAGGAATTAAAAAGAAGATTAGAAGCTATGAATCCAAATCGAGCATCTACAGCTGTTCATCAAGTAAGTTCCTTTGCCTTTTATTCACCATTTAAACACTGGTGGGTTAGTGGACTTTATTCTTTGGTGGATGGCTTAGATCTGGGGATCTTCTTTCTATTATCTACGGTGTTATGTAACATGAGCTTTTCTTCTGGGGGCCAGACATGCCTCCCAATTTCCCAAATGCATATCTCGTGCTAAAAAGAAATCTAAATAAACCTTTGAAATCATTTTCATGTCCCACTAATAGCTGAAACAATTTTGGCCATATGTCAACATCTTCGAAAGGCCAACATGATTTATCTACATGATTAATTTGGCACGATCACTGTCATCTTGACAATGCTAAAGGGAGGACGTATGGAACTAATGAGTTCTTTAAATTACCTTATCTTCCGCTTTAAAAGTTCAGGGACTTGGTTTTGAAAGTTGAAAGAATTATTTGCATGTACCCCAAAGTTCACTTGTGCGCTTTTTGACTTATCAGGATGAGAATAATGGGTTGACGGGGAGATGAGCTCTCTCTGGCTTTTATGTTCTCCACTGAATCTTGAGTTGTTCTTTTTTTTTTTTATGGTTGGTTATATTTTTTGTATAGACGATGTGTTAGATATATGCTGCCCCTTCCCCTAATGCATGCTTTCTTGTATATACATATGGATATCATGTCAGTAGATGTAATATTGGACTTGAATTAGGATGGGAGATCAGCAAGTTCTTCTCAGGATGGTACGACACAAAGTGCTTTCTCTGCTCCCTACACATGGGATCCAAGGAGGGAAATCTCTGAGAATGCTTCCATCCAAAGAAACGATCCGAAAGTTTTGGTGACAAATGGGCGTAATCCACAACCTCCTAACGAGGGAGAAGGAACAAATAAAAAGAGGGTTAGCTTGCAATCAAAAGGAAAAGCAACTGGCGCAATCCCTAAGGGTAGATCTTTGGGTCCTGGTTGGACTGGTGTTGGCTTTGATGTGGATGGCAGAACTAGAGAATATTATTACATTATGTCACTGCAATAACAATTTAAGATGAAAAGGTTATGACTTTCCTGTACAGGAGGCATTCCTCACTCTTTCTTTTCCATGCGTTCATCCATTGACTTGGAATCTTTAACATCCCCAATTGTATTCTTTCCTGAACAGCCTGCAGCTAAAGAAATTGAGTACTGGCCTTTCCGGTAACAGTTTGCTAGCACAAGCTTTTTGGACACCTCAAGGAGAATCAATGACATTTCACTTGTTCTATGCCATAATGTTTGGGCTCTTGATGCTTGGTTTTTATTGAAATAATATTCCACCTGCAAAGATTATGGTGCCAAAGCACATTTTGGTTTGGGGGTGTTAACGCCCGTCAAACATAGACTGTCTAGTATAAATCATTCGATTGCCAATTACATTTAATGTGAGAGAAATGTTTATTCTTTTGTTGAATTTTTTAAATAGAATTTACTATTTTGAACTAAAATAAAAAATGACTGGATAAGGATTAAAAGGTACTGTTATGTTTGTGAGAACTGTTGGTGCTAATGTCGAGAAGTCAGAAAAAAGGAACTGGGGTGTGGATGGACACATGAAAATAGAAAGGTTGTTAGTGGTAAGTAAATAGGGTGCATGGCATTCAGAAGTGAAGCCAAAAGCAGAGACGGATGATGGCTAAATGGCCAGAGGGGAAGATAGGGTAGGTAGGGTTAGAGGGATTGATTTGAAGAAAGCTTTCATGGGTAAGGTGAGAGGATGATTGAAATCCTTGGGGGAAATTTCCAAGGAAGAAGACATTGTCAGAGCAGCAGCAGCAGCCAGCAATTCTGCAAACAGGGAGGTGGGACAACAACAAGGCGCTTTTCATTCATGGATCATCACCAGTAAGTTTTTGCATTAAGTGTGCTTTGGTAAGTCATAAATATGAATCTGTCTCCATCCTTCAGTTCTTAACCTGCGCCTTCAACCATGGAATGCAACCCCCCTATGAGTATGTGCCTTTGCTTGAAATTTTCTGTTTCCCTCCTTCCACGCCCTGTTATCACCTCGCTCATATCTACACATTGAAATTTTGCTGCACTGCTGTAACATTTCATCCAAGTTTTTCACCTACTGCTCCTAACTTTTATATCCTATTTCAAAATTTTTAATATACTCGTTAGTATTTATTTTGGCTGAGGATTCACAGAATACACACGTGGCAGTGATGGCGCCATAAAATTCGCTTGGGTGTAAAAATGTCATGGTATGATCCAACGTCTATTACTTTTTTAATACTTGAACAACAGTTTTGGCCCCCCACAAAAATTACTAGACATTAACGCGGTGGCATTTTTACACCACTTTGTAATCTCTACATGCGTTTTTGCGTCCAATAAAACTTCATAATGTCAGATGCGCATACTTCATTTGTAGATTTGCTACTTAACCCTTTTATTATCAATTTTCTTGTTGGACAAGGGGGAAAACCCCTTTTATTGGTTTGATCGACCAACATGAAGCATGAAGTAAGTTATATATACGATATATGATGAGAAATGAAGGCAGAGCATAGATGAGCACCAAGTTTGAAGCATATTAAGAGTTATAATAAGCAGTAGTATTGTAATGATGAGATATGCTTTTACTGGCAAACCAGTGGCTGGGTAAAAAGAGTGGATGCATCATGTTTTTCACCATGCTTTGGACTGTGAGAAGTGAGAATGGCAGAAAATGTTGAACTATTTTTCACAAATGAAAAGATGTAATTTTTTAAAGGAAGATATGTGATTTTATAAAAGGTTGTGTCCTCATAAATTAATTAATTTATAAATTAATTAGTTTATTTGAAAGGGTATACAGGGGGTTGCAATACTGAAGTCATGTATTCCTGCATACTATAAAGGTGCAACTCTTCATGGAAAAGTTATCATGGCTGTGACTTTTTAAAGTGGTATAGTTGTGACTTTTAATTGAAGGCACATTGTTTCCAAAAGGTACCACTTCAAGACATCTCTCAATCCTCTATAAATACCCTCCTCATCCCCCAATTGGACACACAATTCTACACACAATTTTCCTCACAACAATATCAAACTCATTGTCTTTCTCTTTAAGTGCAGACTTAGAAAAGGCAAATTATCACTTTGTAAAATCCTTTGTTGTCTTAACTTGAGTGTAGGGAGTGCAATCCATACTCAAGGGTCTCTATTGTATCCTGCAGGAAATTCACCGGTTAACCCAACTTGCACTATATAATATAGGAATAGGTGGGTGAATTAAGCCTAAATGAAAGTGTTGCCCACACCTTAGAGACATTGTGCACAACTTTCCTTTTCATCTTCTTCATCTCTTCTTCTTGTATTCTTCAAAGAACCATTCCCACCAATATCACCAACAGAAAATATAGGAGCTCAGAATAATGGCGACTCACTTCACAAGCCCAGAAAACAAACAAACAGTTTTGCCATAAGCATTCATGTTTCAACCACTTTTATTTAAACTGGGGGCAAAATTAGAAGCCTTTATTCATTGTAGTAGTTTCTCTCTTCAGTTAGGGGAAATTTTTGGTAGGAAAAAGGAAGGGAATTGCAATCCATCAAGCTACAAAGCTGCACATGTTCATTACAACCTCAAACTTGCATGACGCCACGTCACCTCAAATATCCATAACTCTGCGTGCATGCGCTTTTCTTACTCCAGTTCAAAAAGTGATGATGTAAGCATATGTTCTCCGACCAATTTAATAATCCCTTCCATCTTTTTCTCATAAAACTCCTTACCTCACGTCAACCAAAAAACTTGTTCAATGCTTCTCAAAATTATTACTATTAGCTTCTACGTAAATAATAGAGGATTGTAGCAGTGGAAGTATTTTTTTTCAACCTTAAAGGTGTGTTTCATATCAAAACTTCTAGAAAAAACTTCATAAAATTAAATCGATACATTATCTAGAAAAAATCACATGCATTAGATTAATGATGAAAACTATTTTTTAAAGTACTTATCAATCTATAAAATAAGTACATTACAGGAATTTAGTCTTAATTCGCGTAAATTTGATTTTATAATATCATAATGATAAGGAATTTAATCTTAATTCACAGAAATGTAATTTTATAACTCAACTTTATTTCAACTTTTACAAATGTGTTTTTACAACGTGGAGACAAACATGCAAAACTATGAAGTTTGAATCTTGAGGCTACAAGGTGGAGAGAGAGAGAATGATATCGGGATTTTTTTTTTCCAAATTGGTATTGGAAGTTGAGTATTTAACATTTTAATTTTTATTGATATGATTCCTGTAGTCACGAGACGCGACCAATCAAAAAAAGAGTTGTGTTCTGGCAGTCAAAATCCACGTGTCGACAGCCCACACCCCTCCACGTGACGCCTGAATAGCTGGATCTTGGCTGGTTTCCTCCCCCCACCCAAACGACGTCGGATGCTACTCTCCCCGACATGCCCCGACCGCCTCATGCACGAGCGTCTCCAGTATGCCCCTTTCAATTTCTTCCACTAATCCTTCTTGTTCTTCTTTGCAATCGAATCCCTCTTTCATCATCTTCCCCAAATCCTCCTTTTCAATTAATGCATCAATGTCTTCCAGTACTTCACAATTTGCCTCCGGGAAGCTTCGTATTCTCTTAGACACTGCTTCCGCGATCGATTGGGGCGCTAACACGTTACATCCATGGTAATTACTGTCTTGTTTTAGCCATGGTTTTAGAATCCCCCCCAGAATCTCATCAACCAAATCAAACAGTAACTTCCGGTTGCAGCGGAGGTCTAGTTGATTGTTTTTTTCTGCGACATTGCTGACGGAGCATAGAGTGGAAATGGAGGTGGGGCAGTAGTACTGTTCGAGATGGTGAAAAATCGAAGGGTTTAAGGACACTCGATCTCCGGCATCTCCGTTTCCCTCAGTGGTACGGCTTAATATGTTTGTGACGTACTCAAT
>JANTPZ010122079.1:0-25206 GCA_025593235.1 Vachellia pachyceras | reverse complement strand
GAGGGAGTGGGATTTTGATGATTCTAATGCTTCCAATGGCTTCAAAATGAAGTTTTGTGTAGGGTAAAAATATGAAAGGGATTTAAGAAGCATTAAAGACCATAAAAGTTAAGTCTTGAACTTGTAAGGGTCTTGAAAATGCAAGAGGAAGCTTTATTGCGTTTTTGTGCAAGTTTTCTTCCATTATGCTGTTTGGAAAATCATGTGCATATTATGACATGATCTTTAGGAAGTTGAGACCTCCAAAAGCACTTGGAAGGAATCCAAGAGAACTTTGAAGTTCAAGTAAAAAGGAAAGCAAAGCTAAAGGTAGCAAGACTACTAACTCTTCTAAACCATTTTATGAACTTGTGGTGAATGATGCATTAATCTATGATGTATGAACTTGTTGTTGTGTATGATATGTGATCTTGATTGCTATGGCCATATGCATGATAATGAAATGTTTGAATAAGTCACATGTACTTTGATCATACACACATTTTGAAAAGTATTACATGCACATTCACAAGTTTTATTAGTTAGTTTTGCTTTTGGGATTTTCAAAAATTATTCCACAACTAACCATGTAGGGGCAAGCTCAAGCAAGGGTAAAAATGAGGTTATTGATGGATGAAGATGATGTGTTTGCTTGAGTGAATTTGGTGTAAATATCATGATTGATAAGCTTTACCTATAAGTGGTTGTAGTTTGTAAACCATAAACCTCACATGAGGTAGTATGTGAATATGGATGCATGCATGCATGAAAATGGGTTGGAAGGCTAAAGTATGATAATAAACCAATCATGCATGCTAAAGGCAAGTTCATGAACCAAAAAGAGGTTTTGGTGAATTTAAGAAAAATTGGTTTCCAAAGCTAAAGGGTTCCAATGGCCCTGAAAACTGATCTGCTGGCGATTAAAAATAGCAAACGAGCTCCGATTGAGCTAAAAGTTTCCAATTAAATGCTACACATCCTAATATTTAAAATTATATAAAGTTTTCAGAATTTGGATGTGTACTTTAAGAGATATGATTTTCCAAATTTAAGGGAAAAACTGGAAAAACTGGTCGTGACCATTTGGACATTGCCAAGGTTTTGGAATAAACTGATTCAAATGGACAAGAATTGGAACCAATGATTATTTTTCCCCTATATTTAACTTAATATGAACAATTTAGAAATTGGAATCACTCAATTTTGAATTTTCTAGAATTAATTATGAGTTTTCAAAATTGGGTCAGAAATCTGGAAAATGGGCCAGTGAATAGTAACAACGTTTTAAGAAAAAGAAAAATTTTCAAGTTCACTAAAAATGCCAAATTGAGTTATCCAAGGCCTAAGAGTGGTTCATAAATGATCAAATAAGTAATTATAGGGGGAAAATAGGAGGTGTCACAACCGTCACCACCGTAGCTAGCAGACATGGCATGACTCCAAGAGAGTGGCATAGTAGGACTTGCTTTCATTGGTACATCCTTCCCTTCAGATAAGGCTGGTTTTTAGTCAGAGGACTTTATAGTGTGGTATCTCGGTGGAGGTGGAAGATAAGCTCGACATTGATAGAGTCAATGGACATGGCCATGATGATCGAATCTTTATCACACATCTTACAAAGATTGAAGAGTGGGGGCCTAAGGGGGAGGTGGTGGCAATTGGGGAAGAAGAAGATGAAAATCTTGTATGTGTGACAACACCTTTGGTCTCACACCCCACCCTTAACATCTTTGGCAAATAATTGAACGGATAGAGAGAGGGATGGGAGAAGAAGAAAGTGGTCGGCGTTAGAAATTTTTTTAAGGAAGAAGAAAGAGAGAGAAAAGTGCGGTGTTTGAATTTTAAATTTTGAGAGCTTTTAAATCACACCCTTCAGGTGGGGGTCTAAAAGAGCATCATTTTAGACTGCACCCTTCAGGTGCCATCTAAAAACATTATCTTTTAGACTGCACTCCTCAGGTGCGGTATAAAAGAGTCTCATTTTAAACTGCACTACTGAAATGTTGTCTAAATGATTTAAAATTTGTACACTTATGTACAAAAATGTCATCGGTCATATGTTTTGAGACCTTACCTACTAAAATATGGCCTAAAATGCCTTTTTTTAACTGGTGATTAACTCAAAATATGATTTGTAAGAGTATAATAAATGATATAATAATAAACCATATCATCTTCTGTATTTTGAAAATGGTTAATTGTTGCAGATTTAGAATCCACAAGACTGAATTCATAAAATTTATGGTTTTTTTATAATCAAGGCTAGCTTGAAGAAAAACCCTTTAGGAAAAATTTTGGTTGCTAAAACATTTGAAGTTTTATAACAAAATCCTAGCTAGTTATACAAAGACAATATAGTAGTAGTAAACATTAGAAATTAGAAATTAAAGTAAAATGAAAAATGTACTAAATGAAAGGAAATTGAAAAAATGGGTCTTGAGTTTTGAATTTTTCCCTCGAGTAATGTTGGGTAATATACCCCACTTCTTATTTCATTTGTTAGGGATGATCCCACAAAAAGACCTTTAACAATACAAAATCCTAAATAAGGGTGTCAAATAAACAAAATATCAAATCAATCCATAGGCCTCAATTCGGGATTTGGAATTGTAAATTTTCTTATATGCCTTCTCTTTTCCAATACTCATCTCTTTGTCATCTATCAATACTTCCTTTACCTACCATTGTGACCACTACACATGGTTTCTTCTCTGTGAGAATTTCTCAAACAAGAAGGCTTCCATTCCCAAAATTGAAGTCGATTCAAGTCCAAAAGCCTAAGGCAAAACAACTCTCTCTACATATGCCATGATCGGAAAAGCTTCAATTTTTTGAAGAACAAGCCACTTGAGGAATCTATTGTGTGAAATGGGTCTTCTTTATTTCAATATAGAAAGCTTCGTTCTGCGTCTAGATCTCAAAGTCAAACATAGATTCAAGAGCTAGTGTAGGAATTCCCATGGATGAAGTTGCAATTAGAGCAGTGATTGTTATACACAATAGGTATGCAAGGAACTCTAAAGATGTTTTAGACATAGTATTGTTCATAATAATATGAGAGAGAGAGAGTGAGAAGTAGGGGATAGAACCCTAGAAACCACACTTTTCATCCTTACTCATTCTAATCCATTCTCATTCCATGCTCTTCCTGTAACACTCCTTACTTAACCTCTTCAGCTTCATATTGTGTCATTAATAAACCACTTTTAGGCCTTAGATAGCTCAAATTGACCAAAGAAGTAAAATTGAAAATTTCATTCTCGGGTTACTATTCATTCGGTCAATTTTTCAGATTTCTGGCCCAACTTTAAAAATTTATAACTAATTCTAGAAAAATCAAAATTGAATGGTTACAATTTCTATATGAAGCTTATAAATTTATCTAAAGAGGAAAAATACTCATTGGCTCATAAACTTGGTCAATTGATGCAGTTAATTTCGTGAAGATTTACTGCTCATATGGTAAATTTTCATTTTTCCTGGTTTTCCCCTTAATTTTGAAAAACCATAACTTCTTGTACAAATGTCCAATTTTAGTGATTTTGGACTCTTTTTAAAGCTCACCATATGAAATATTTATCTGGAAAATTTCAGCTTAATTGAGATTAGTTTGATGTTTTTTCTCACTAGTCAAAGTTCAGGCACTTTCAAGGGTCTTGGAACCCCCTTTCCAAAACTTAACCATTTTCTCAAAATTTTTGTAAATCCCTTTGATCATAACTACTCACGTCTCATGATCTCACATGCATTCGCATACATATACATACATAATCATGTAGAGGTTTAAGGGTTTACATACTTCCGAGCTCATAAACATGTACATAGCTCACCAACATATAATCTTAATAAGCAAAGTTAAATAAAATGCTTTCTCTACTCTTCATGCACTTTTCCTTTACCTTAGATTGAGCTTGAACCTAAAATGGTTAGTTGGAAAGAATGGGATTTCGTTTGAAATCCCAATAGCAAAACACACTAACATACTTATATAAATTCCATGACAGTTCTTGGTAAATAAGTGTGTGATTGAAAGAGTATGAAATGTGCAAACTAACAATGATATGCATATGGCCATAGCAATCAAGAGCACATATTCAAACATTCATCATCACACATTTTCACATCAAGTCATGCATAAATTTTCAAAACATCTTCACCATAACTTTGCTTGAAGTTAGGAGTTTTGCTACCTTTGTTTCCAACATTGTTCTTGATTTTCCTTGAACTTGAAAGCTCTCTTGCTCAACTTTGCAAATAATTTCTTGCACCACTTACTTGCCTACATAATTCATAGCATAATGGCTATTAATCATAAGCCATTACCAAAGCAAGAAGCACTTTAAAATCAAGCCAAACTTCCTCGTGAACTTTTACAAACCCTAGGTTTGCAAACTTTGCTTAAATGATTTCTAACGCTTCCCAAAACTTTTTCTCACTTCCACCTACACAATTTCTCATTTTAAATCTATTGAAAGCATCAAAATAATGAAAATCACACTCCTCCTATTTATTCCATAATTGCCGAAAATTAGGGTTTTTAGAGAGGATGTGATTTTTTAAATTTCCATAATGTATAACGACATATTATTGATTCCAAAAAACCTATCATACATTATTTAGCTTGAAAATAACTCTTCCTCATCAAATATAAATTTGGATAGTACCTTCCCTTAACCTTTGTGCTTCGAAAAATTCATACAAGCATCAAACAACCACAATATATACATCAATTTACTCCTTATCATGCAAGGAGTTACTTGCAACCAATTATTTCCTCTAAATCCCTCTCTTTCTCATTTTCACCATCAAGAACCCTAACTTTCAATTTTGAAAAAGAGAGTTTTAATCAGGAAACTAATCAGATAGAAGTGTAGATAAGGTTGCAAGGATCAAGAATATGTATAGGTTTGGTGGTATAGCTTCTTACCTAGTAAGTTCTTGAAGCTCTTCTCCTCTTGCTTGAACATCCATGGCGTCTTCTCCTCTCTCTTTCTTGGCTGAAATTTTCAACTAGAATGGAGAAGAAGAGGAGAATTTTGTTTAATAAAACTATTACAAAAAGAATGGGTGGCTAAGATTGAATCTTGAAAGTTAAGTTTGATCTAATGGTCCCAAATGCTTCCACCACCTCACATATTTGCTCTCTTCTCATTTGTCTTCATAAAGTGAAGTTACTAGGGGTTGGAGACTTGGTTACACCAACCAAATTGGTTACCATCCAGTTACTTGATCCGGTTACAACTTATACTGGTAAAAGTAACTTTATTTCGGTAAACTTTTCTGCATATCTGGGGACAGTTTTTATTCCTCTGTTAATCTCCAAATATCACTTACCCATATGGAAAAATATTTGTCCGAGAAATACCCTTGGAAATCCTCAAATTTCAATAGGGTTACTTTACCCCTGTCAAAACACTGAAAAAGATCTACCGAAGGATAATTGAGTTTTAGGGCATTAAAAATTTCTAGAATTTTTACTGATACTCTAGCCCTTTTCCTTTTCTCAAATTGCTTCCCGAAATATTTGTAATTAATTTTTGAAGAAAATTTCATTTCCAGGGTTTCCGGGTCTTTTTCCCTCCGATTCGAGAAATCGCCTTCATCGTATATTAGGCAATAATTTTATTAAATACTAGAAAATTTTATTTTTCTATGCCCCGAACTCAATTGTTTGAGGTCTACTAATACCTCAAATAATTATTTTTCAGCTTTCTGCCATTCAAAATTCTCTAGATAGAAATTTAGGCCAAATTTAAAAAATCTAAGAAATCTTATTTTGATCAGTGAGTTCTGCTTTATTTATTGGGCATCTGTAAATTTTTCTGATATATGTACAGTTGAATTTGACTTTGACTCTGGTCAAATGACCAAAATGCACTTGCATTTTTCTCTTTATTTACCAAAATGCCCTTACTTTTCTTATTAATCTTTCAAAATTCCATTATTGCCCTTACATTTCCATGCTTAATCACCTTTATGCCCTTGTCTCCATGTCTAATGAAATTTGGGATCCTTCCCAGGTCACCCATCCTTCCATTTCTCGAGGGTAAGCACACTTCAGTACGAAGTTCTTAAATAAATTCAAACCATTAGGGCCAAGTTAATCTTAATACTTTCAGTCCATCACCTTCCTCTTTTTTTGTACTTTCCATCTCTTGGCCTTAACTTATCTCATAACTATCGGTTTGGCCTTTATTTACATTGATAGTAAGAATATGATATTACACTTCCCTCCTCCTCTTCATTTGAAAGAGAAACAGAGTTTATTCGAATGAATAATATATTTTCAAAATGTGATATCTCCATACTTCATTCAAATGTGTTAAAGAAAGTATTGATTCGAATAAGGAACATGACTTATTTGAATGATTAGTGAAATTCCAAAACATGATGTCTCCAAAGTTTATTCAATTATGTTGAAGATAAGAAAGTTTATTCAATTATGTTGAAGATAAGTCTTCATTTGAATGAAAAACAAAACTTATTCGAATGAATAGTAAAATTCCAAAAAGTCGTATCTTCACACTTCATTCGAATATGTTGAAAATAAATCTTTATTCGAATGAGAAGCAGGACTTATTAGAATGATAGTAAGATTCCAAAAAGTCATCTTTAGATTTTATTTGAATATGTTGAAAATAAGGTTTCATTCAAATGAGAAATGGGACTTATTCGAATGAATAGTAAAATTCTAGTGTATTCAATTTTCTTGAAAATAAATTTTCATCCAAATGAGAGAAATAGTTCATTTGAATGAATAGTTAAAAATCATAGTATGATATCACTTGTTTTCATTTGAACATTTTGAAAATAAATTTTCATCTGAATGAGAAAAAACAATTCAATCGAACGAATAGTTAAAGTCTACAACATGATATACCTAAATTCATTCAAATGACTTAAAAATAAATTTTTGATTCAAATGAAAAATATTGATCAATCGAATAGGATCGTTATTTCCCATATTTCTTCATATTAGATCAATTCAAAACCACTCTAGGGCCTTGGATAACTCAACTTGGCTTTTTTAGTGAACTGAAAAATTTTTCTTTTCTTTAAAAACGTTGTTACTGTTCACTGACCCATTTTCCAGATTTCTGGCCCAACTTTGAAAAATCATAATTAATTCTAGAAAAATCAAAGCTGAGTGGTTCCAATTTCTAAATTTATATTTTTAAGTTATCTATAGGAAAAAAATACTCACAAGTTCCAATTCTTGCCCATTTGAATTGTGTTATTCCGAAAATGTACACTGTTCCAATGGTCATTTCCAGTTTTTCCAGATTTTTCCCTTAACTTTGGAAAATAATAACTCTTAATATACACATCCAAATTTCACAAACTTTATATCATTTTAAAGCTTGGGAGGTGTAGTTTCTGACTGGAAATTTTCAGCTCAATTGGAGCTTGTTTGATCTTTTTCATTGCCACGTGAATCTGGTTAGTTTTTCAGGGCCTTTGGAACCGTTTGATTTTGGAAATAAACTTTTCTTAAAATTTACCAAAACCTCTTTTTGGTCCATTAACCCACCTCCATCATGCATGATTATCTCTTTACCATTCCTTAGCACTTTTAGCCCATGTTCATGCATGCATCATCACATATTTACATGCTACTTCATGTTGAGGTTTAAGGGTTACAAATCACAAATAACTTCAAATAGAGTTTATCAACTCATATGCTTATACAAAAATCATGCAAGCAAGAGCAACATCTTAATTCATCAATAACCTTTTCCTTACCCTTGCTTGAGCTTCCACCTACATGGTTAGTTGGTGGGGAATGAGATTTGGGAATCCCAATAGCAAAACTACATAATCAAAATATTGTGAATGTGCATACATAACTTTAAAGCATGTGTATGATCATAATAACATGTGACACATCAAACTACACTTTATAATGCATATGGCCACAACACAAAAGTCACATTTCATACACAAATCATGCACTTTAATCATCATAAAAGTTTATGGAACATTCACAACTCATTTTCATAAACATAAGAGGAGATTAGCAGTCTTGCTACCTTCACTTTGCTTTCCTTTACTCAACCTTCAGAGTGCTCTTGGATCTCTTCCAAGTATGTTCTTGGAGATCTTAAAACCTGAAAAATCATGGTATAACATCCATATAAACATGTCATCGTCAAGATGCAACAAAACTTGCAAAAACATATAAAACCCCCTTTAGGTTTTTCAAGAGTCCTACAAGCTCAAGACTTGGTTTTTATGGCCTTTAAGGCTTCTAAATTCCATCTCTTAGCTTTGCCTTACACAAAACATCATTTTAAAGCCATTGGAACCATCAAAACAATAAAAAATAGAGCCCTTCTATTTTTTCTGGGCTTGGCCAAAAATAGCAATAAAAGGGAAAATGGGCTTTCCAAACTTTGTTCATGTAACCATATGTTTTCTTGCTTCCAAAACCTATAACATTTCTCAACTCAAATACATCTCTTAAGCCAAATGAAATTTGGGCAGCGCCTCCCCATAATATTGAGCTTCCCATAATTTTTACAACAACCCAAATAACCATCAACAACCAACAAGCTACCATATACTACTTGAGGAAGAACTTGCAACCATTTACCACCTTTAAAACCTTTTCTTTTCCATTTTCAACTCTTGAAATCCTAGCCATCATCTTCCAAAAGGTAGGCTAATTCAAGAAACCAAACCAAGAAGAAGGTAGTAGAAGGTTGCTAGCTTGAGAAAAGGTGAAGATTGGAGAGCTTAAGTGGTTACCTTGTGTGGTGAGAGGCTTCTTCTTCCTCTTCCACTTGAAGATGGCGTGATTTTGGCTAGAGAAAAGGGAGAGAATTTTCAGACCAAAGAGAGAGAGGGAAAGGATGGAAATGAGGGGGAGAGAGAGTGAGTTTCCAATTAAAAATTGCCTCTTGCAAGATGTGTGGCTAAGATTAAGTCTTGGAGGCCAAGTTTGGAAATACTTGATGGAGGTTGTGCCACATGTCCTCGTTGGATTGCTTGGTGAAAAGTGCTTTTCAGGCTTCCCTTGCTGGTTTGGTTGGGCTGACTGGGCCTCTGCCCGTCCAGTTACTTGATCCGGTGGCACGCATTTCCGTAAAGTACCCTTTATACGGGTAACTATCTTTTTACTTTTTCGGAGACTTTCTCTCTCACGTGGCACCATTCCCTAGGCTTCCTTGCCTAAGTGGCATCATGTACTAGCTTAAAGCATCCCCGGGTTTTCCTTGTAACTCACTAGGATTCCTCAATTTACGTGCAACATCATAAAATATGCTTTCGGTGGCCAATTTGACTTAAGATCATAGAAAATTTCTATATTTTTCTCTGATACTCCAGTCTTTTTCTGTTCCTCAAGATTCTTCCTGAATTTTCTGTAATTAATTTTCTAAGAAAATACCTTTTCGGGGCTTTCGTGCATTGTTGTTCTCCGTACTTCGAAACTGTCTGCGTCGGATACTGGAAAATAAATTTATTAATTATTTTAGGACCCAACTAAACTTTTTTCAATTCAAGTCTCCAGCTTTTGAGGACTCTTGCTACCTCAAATAATTACTTCTCGGTCTTCCAGACCTCCAAATCCCTTAATTTACGGAAATGCCATTACTCTTTATACTTTGCCTATAATTACAAAAATGCCACTAGTTTTCTTACCTCTCTCATAATTACCAAAATGCTATCACTTTTTCTACTCTTTCTTAATTCCAACCTTACTCTTGGTTGACTTTGACTTTTCACCAAATTACCAAAATGTACTTATTTTTTGATGTCATTTTATGCCCTAGGACTTTTTAATCAAAATGACTATTTTACCCTTGTCATTTGGTCCAAATGACCATTTTGCCCTTCGCCATTTTTACTTAGAATTCTCAAGATTAGGGACTTAGTCAATTATAATCTTTCTTTCCTCTAGGCATTTTCCTTTATATTTTTCCTTATATCTGGGTCTTAAATCATTTCATTATCATCGGTTTGGCCTTTATTTCCGTTTACAAAATTTGGGATATTACAATCGTATTTCAGCATACTATATTGAGCTCTGTTTTTTAGTTAGCTTGACCAAGCCTCAGTATTTTGGTCATATCTCTCTAACCACATATCAAGGTGAAGTGAAACTTGTTGCATTTGAAAATATTTAAAACATGATTAATAAACACCAATTTCATGCTTTCAGCTCTTCAAAGGAAATAGATATTATAGATGGAATTTGATACTCAGAATCTGCACCACTCCATACAAGAAGTTAATTATTTGATCTTAACTCTTTGTTTAAAATGTCTTTAGATATAATTATTGCTGCATTACAAAGAGTTGTAAAGAGCTCTATGGGGATAAGTCATTTGTCAAATATCGGTAATTAAGACTACTTTTTTCGCTTAACATCCTTCATAAAAGTTACTCTAAATAATTTGTAATCAAAACTCCTCCTTTTTGTTTAAATTTTTTAGGAAAAAAGAAAATATTTAAGCTAAAAAGAGTAAGAAAGAAAAAAAGTTAATTATGTTATTAGGTATGGGCACTGGTCACGTGGAAGTTATTAGGGGCCAATTTGGACACAGGGCAATATAGACCCTAAGTGATGGGGAGTTAATGTTTGTCGTTATATATCTTCTCTATGCAATCTGTTTATCTTCCTCCATTGTTGTTACGACCTTTAGTCTTCTCTATGCAATCTATGTATCTTCCTCTATTGCCTTTAACCCATGCACTTCAAAGCCCGATGGCTCTAAGCTCCTTGTCATATCCATCTATGGTAAATGCTTACCATTCAAACTACTAAAAATAGAATTATGGGTCAATATCATCATGAATATGGTTGTTAAGGATTCAAACCGATTCAAGTACATGTCCACCCTCGTCGCTCAAAAGTTTGTCTACTCCATCCCTATTTCTTCTAGCCAGAACTTCAACATCAACAACTTCGTGGTCCATAAAGCTAGTAACATGGGTTTAGCCCGCTGGCTGAACCCGCCAACCCGTGGTGTGTTGGCTTGGCAATTTTTAGGCCAATTTGGGTGTAGGTCTTTTTGGTCCATACACACCTAACCCACACCTGCAACGAGTTAGCCCGCCAACCCACTTTTTTTTTAAAAGGATTAAAATTGATTAATAAAAATATGTGGACAACTTTTGATAATAATGTAAGCCTAATTAATATTGGATGATTGTTGATTATTTGATTTGTGGTTCATATTTAGTTTGAATTGTAACTTTGAAGTGTATTATATATGTCTACATTGTATTGTTTCAAATTTGAATTAAACGTTTTATATTCAAGTTGTGGTGTATTTTTATATATTAAACATGTAAAAAGGGATATTTCATTTTAAGTATTGGAGAAATGAAAAGATAATGCAGTCTAAGTTGAAAAATATTATGAGTAAGAAAAATAGAAAAATAAAAAATATTCTAGTAGGTTGCCGGGCTACTATGGTGGGCTAGGTCGGAGAAATCCCACCCATTTAGAAGGGGATATTTGAACACACCTTGTGACAGGCTCAATTAGTGGCATACCATCTGTTAATCGACAAACTGGCCTGCTTTACCAGCTCTAGTGGTCTTGGTCAAAATTGGATCTTCAGCACAACTCATGGTCATGGTCCTTGACACCAGTAACAAGACCTGGGTCCCCTGTTCTTGATGCTTTGGATGTTTTGCCACTATGCTCTCTACCAACGCCTCTACTAGTTATAGCTCCTTCAGTTGCTTGACCTATAGTATGAGTCTCCGTTATGTCCAAATTGGATACACCTCGTGCTCCTTCAACCAATCCTACGTGGGCTCATCGTTAACAGCCACGATGGTGCATGATTCACTCGCGTTAGTTATAATATCTATGTTTTTTGTAACTGGAAATAAAGGCTAAATGAGTGGCTACATATTAATTAAGGGTCCAAATGTTAAAGAAAATGAAAATAAATGTTAATGTGGAAGAAGAAAGTTAAAGGAAGGTTAAAATTTCTATTTTACAAAATGTAGAAAAATAAGGGCAAAATGATCACTTTGAAAAAGTAATGGTAAAATGGTTATTGTGAAAAATTTTAAGAGGCATTCTGGTAATTTTGATCCAATATTAGAAAATGACGTTGAATAACTGTAAATGAAGGAAATAATTCTCGAAGTGGTATTTGAGACAAATTTGAGATAAAAAGACAAAAATAACCTCATATTGAATTTTAATAATTATTTAATATTTGACCGATAAATGTATTTTCAGCTAAGAATAATTATTTCAAATATCCATAGGCTTCAGATATTTAGTTTTAAAGTGGAGGAAAATAGCTAAGGAATTTTAGCATTTTATAAAATTATTTTAAGGTTAGAGATAAGAATGGTTTTCTTAATTGAAAAGAAAAGACCCAGAAATCCCTGGAATTAGGGTTTTCAAAACAAAATTAATTAAGGACATTTCTAGAAAGTGATTTGAGATAAGAAAAATTATGGATGAGCATATGAATTATGAGAATTTTTAATGATCCCATTTGGTGAAGTGATTAGAAAATTCCCAAAAAGCATTCTCAGCAAGATAAGGTAGCTTTCCAAAAGATACTAAAGCGAAAGGAGGGGTTTAGAATTTTGCCACATGCATTCATCTATTAAAAAATGAAAAGTAAAGAGATATTATAACCATGTGGTAGAATATATTAATATAAAGTTACTTTATCAATCTATGTAGGCCCCATAAACTAATACACATGTGCTCTTGTTTTATTAAAGATATTTTAAGAGCAAGAAAAGGCCATTAAGTCGGCCAACTCAAGGAGAAGAGGAGAGGGAGGTGGTATGAGAGAGAGCAAGCAAGAAGCGAAGAGAAATCATCCAAAAATTAAGGTAAGGTTGTGATTAACGCTTGAAATCTTCCATAGAACTTGATTATGGGCCCTAATCTCTCTTTTAATTGGCTTATTTTTTTCTCTCTAATGGTGTTCTTGTAGATTTCAAGAGAGGTATTGAAAGATGCTAGAGAGAGAACGTGTTAGGGAAGAAGGAATCTCAAGTGGCAAGTGTCATAATACAACTTTATGCATGATTATCAACTTGATGGTTGGCTTATGTTGATTTGAGTTTAATCATAATTTTGGGCATAAAACCCTTGTATGTGTTGGTGGACAAAATTTCACGAGAAATTTTTTTTGGAATTTGCAGTAGTTACTTATAGCGATATCTAAAAATGTTACTAAATATAAGATTAGTAGCAGTTATTAGTCAAATTGCTACAACATTGCAACATCCAGGAGAGGGTGTCTGTGAAAAACACTAGTAGGGGGTTACATAAGCACTACTGATTTGGTACCTGATTAGCCCTAGTTGATGGGAACAAAGGGTTAAAATAACAACGGTTATTTTTAGTGGTTTGTATAATAATCGCTGCAAAATACAAACAATCCATAATATTGCATCGATTCTAAAACTCCTATAAAACAAGGGATGTTTCAACTTTGCCACTACTATTTGCAACTGTTTTAAACGTTCAAACCGCTACATATTAGAAAGGTCGCACGCACGTCAAGTAGCAGTTGAGACAAACCGCTGCTAACATCATTTTTTTCAAGACAATGATGCCATCATTTTGCGGCGGTTTCTAAAACTGCTCTAAAACAATATATGTTTCAACTCTGCCACAAACATTTGCAATGGTTTTTTATGGTCACACTGCTGCAGATTCGAAAGTTGTGTTATCCCGCGTATTTAGTAGCGGTTGAGACAAACCGATACCAATATCTTTATTTTCCTAGATAGTGTCATCACTTTATAGTGTTTAAGTAGCGGTTTTAATATAAAAATTGCTACTATTTAGTAGCGGTTTTACAAAAGGGCTACTAAATAACACCTATGTAGACTTACACCCCCATTTTGAAACGTCACATTGAAGAAGCATTGAAAAGTCATATTCTTCTTCTCCTATCTCTCTTAGTTTTCTTATTTGAAGCTGCGTGTGAAAGTTAATTTAATTTTTTTTAATTATTTCAATTTAGAGTTTCTTTATTTTTTTTCTTTTCAATTGAATTTTTTATTTAATTCATTTATTTATAATATATTTTTTATAATTATCAAAATATTAATTATAATATTTATTTTGTAGATATCTTGTCCTGATGGTGGTCACAGGCTCCAAGGCTCCAATGATTCCAGATGATGAGATCCCTGATATTGGCAGGGTTGAGGTGGAGATCCCGGAGACTAGTAGCATCGAGGTGAACTTGGATGATACTTATAACATCAGCATCAATGATTTCTAGGTTGATGGGATAAACAGCTCAGTTGAAGAGGCTGAGAACTTTGAGGATGTGGATATCATCAGGAAGCATGGATTCCGGTGCTCCTCTACTAACATCCATTGATTTTGAGGTAGATGTTCAAGTTGAGTAATTTAAAATTAAATTTTTTATTTAATTTGATGCATTAATTTATTTTGAATATTAATGATTGAATGAAATGTGCAAATCTGATAGGGGTGGTGGGAAGGAAGCTCGTATTGAGAGAAGTTCCCTAACTCAGTGTTGGGTAGAGGATACTAGTGCTGTGGAATGACCTCACATGGCAACCCACCGGGAGAGGCGATTGGTTGTACAATCGTTACTTGGCTAAGTAAGGGGGTAACTTTAATCAGTTTGATATCAACACCGAGACGTGGAATAGGATCTAGCCAAGAGTCAAGGATTGGGTTTGGGAGAATAAAGTTAAGGTGCGATTATTATGTATGTATTAAAATGATATTATTTTCTGTATGAAATGGTGATTAACTTTTATTTGGAATTTTGTTGTAGATTAAATTTGTTGTATGTGATGTGCGTAAAGATTATTCTGTCTCCAAGTTGGGAGAAGGATGGAAGAACATGTGAAATCGCCTATACCACTAGAAGAACAAGGATGGGACGAAGACAATACAAGAGTTGGAAGTGGATGTCCTTGACATGATTAAGCCAGTTGATTGGGTAAAATTTGTTTGTTATAGGAGGTCATCGAAGAAGAGGGTTGTGTCCAAGAGAGTTTCACAGAGTTGTGTTGATGCCTTATTTTGTTGATAAAAAATTAATGTTCTTTTGTATTAAAGGAATTATGAAGAAACTTGAATCCCTTTGAGTTTGGCATGCTAGTGTTTAATTTTCAAAGTTACAACTTAATGCTTTCTAAAAATGCTCGAGTAGTAAGTTAAAGTATTGTCAATACTCAAACATTGGAACTCAATGCTCGATAACTTATGATTTTAAGCAATGCTGTCACTGAATACTCAAGCATCGATGCAAGCAGTGTCGATACTCAAGCACTGTAGATCAATGCTCAAGCATCGTGCTCCAAAACATGGCTATAAGACAGTGCTGTCAAGCAATGCTTGAGCATAAGTCAAAAGCATTGACAATGCTCGAGCACTAGGACACAATGCTCCAATATTGAAGGTTTTTATTAGCATTGGCAGGGAATGCTACAAGCAAAGGCTAAAAGTATAGCCAATGCTCGAGTATTAGGACATAGTGCTCAAGTGTTGAAGTTTTTATCAGTGTTGTTAATGAATGCTTCAAGCAAAGGCCCAAAGTAGAGCCAATGCTTAAGCACTAGGATACAGTGCTCAAGTGTTGAGGACTTTTCAAACTGTGCTGTTAGTGAATGCTGCCAGCATGACTGGAAGCATTGCCAATGCTAGAGACTGGCACCCAATGCTTGAGCATTGAGCCCTACTCTTCATTGTTATGCCCGTGCTTTCTTAAAATGCTCCAGTAAGCTATTGTTGGAAATTGTGCCCTAGGGCCAATCATTGTACTTCATACATTATTCATTTTAACGTATTTTCTTCATTTAGTTATCATATGTTTTGCATGTTTGTTATGATAATTGCATCCATAGATGAATTATGAATATTGTCTTAAATGTCCCTGGTTGGTTGTCTATGCGGGAGCGTAGGCAAGGTGAGACCTGTGTGACTTTGATAAGGTATGGAGATACGAGTCAAAGTCATAGGCACTTGTAAGAGTACAAGGTGTTGGACAGACCCGCTATGAGAAAGCTGCATGGATTAAGTCATTGTCTTATCTTATATGTAATCACGTCACAATGCCCTTCAACCTGAGATCATCATGGATTCCTACATGAGAGTTACTAAGCTTTGACCTAATCAAAAGTCACCTTTGACAGGGTGATGACAAAGGCTATGATTGGGCTTAGGGGGTTTTCATGTGGAGGAATGTGAGTGATCAAGATGGGATTTGTCACTCACATTAGTTGAGAGATATTACCGGGCCCCTCGATGAGTGAGTTTGAGAAATGTATGGCCATGCTTTAACAAAAAGGGGTTTTCGTTTGATCAGACCACTCAAGGATCGAGAAAGTAATGGTCGGGAATAGGAGGATGACGCCATCCATGCCTAATCCTTGACCAAGATATCTCGTGATAAAAGCGATGTGATGTGGTTGCATAAAAGGTTACGTCGTGTTAACGATCCCGATATGATTTAGGTAGTCGTAATATCTTGCTAGAGACCGCTTGCGACTTGTGGGCTTATGGTGAGATTAGCCTATTGCCAACTTTATATTGGCCTACAGGGTCGCATGCAAGAATAACCCAACATAAGCTTTATTTCTAGGGTTTATTCAAATTTTAAATATATGTATATATATGTTGAAATTCGAAATTGCACAATATTATATAAATAATATTTGTGTGTTTTAGTTTAATTTAGTTGATAAATTAAATAACTAGCATCAATTTAATTTATAAAGATAAATTAAATATGTTGGCTCATTATTTGGATTAATTAAATGGATATGATTTGATCAGATCAATTTAATCCAAATTAAGATTGCAAAATTCGAATTTCATATTTAGAATTTCAAATTTCGAATTTCAAGATTAGATCTTGAATATCCTTTTGAAATCCGAATTTCAAGATTAGATTTAGAATATCCTTTTGAAATTAAAATTTGAATTTTTCAATATTAAAAAAAGATTAATCCTTGATTATGATGCACTCTATGAGCTTTATAAATATAAGTGCTCGTGAACAGAAGAGGCATTACATTCTAAATTTGAATTCACTCTTGAGCCACGAAACCCTAGAGAGAGAGTGAAACAAAGAGGCGTTAGCATGCTGCTATTGCTGGAGACTATTCACGTGGATACCGGTAGAGGGAGGCGATTGAAAGAACGTCAAGCAAGAGCGCGGAAGGTTGTGGAGTTTGAAGAGATCCAGACGCAAAGGAAGGGACAATCTTGAAACATAAAAGGTACGCCTTCATCTCCTCGATCTAAACGCCTCCGTATTTGGGATTAGAAAATTTTAAATTTCGCTGCGTGTACATACTAATCCCAACAGCTATAACAGCGCTCACAGTGCTCGAGCACCATGATCTAGTGCTTGAGTGTTAAGGTTCTTAAACATGTTTTCTTTCTCTGCTTGCACTAAATGCTCGAACAATTTTCAAAAGCATAGTCAGTGCTCCAGCACTGAGACCCAATGCTCAAGCACTAATTCTTTTCACTAGCAAAATCTTTCCTACGCTCCAGCAATGATTCACATCATTAAGATTACTGGAAGCATTATGCCTTAATGCTTGAGTAACAACTTTATTTTTCAAATACTTTCATCTATGCTCTAGCATTTGGTTAAAGCATTGAGCTTTTCTTTGAAACTTAGCTGTCAATACTTGAGCATTGTGATAAAGTGCTTGAGCTCTACTTTATCTGACATCCTACAAGTCTAACTACGCCTACGTTTTGAATCTTTCCTTATGTGTGCTATACCATTTTGGATTCTAAATGTTCTCATAAATGCAGGAACCTTGGCCTACATAATGAGAAATAAAAGCATACCCAATCTCTCACAGACAAAAAGCTTTAACATTTGTCTGCCATCTTCACCGTCATTCAAGCTGCATTAATTGCTTCATTAATCGCGAAGAAGAATGGTGGCGTATGTGAGTAATGGGAATTTACTCCTTCTAACGGATACTTCTTTACTTATCAACTATATATGATCAAGCATTCAATACAGAGAAGAGAGACGAACACTGTGAATAACTTCCGACATTCATTACAATCTCTGCATTCTCTGTAAATTCTTGAAAACATTCAATGAGCTTCAATATTTGCTATATACTCTTTAGAGAGATTTTATTGAGCATTTCTTCATTGTAAACTGGTGAGAAACTCACGGTTGGGTCCTTGAGATTGTTGGGCTAAGTTTAAGTTAGAAAATAGAGCACTCGACACTCTATTTTTGTAAAAAGTGTAAGGGGGTGAGTTCTCATTATATTGGCTTGTGGAGCTTGCTGTTGTTGCAAATAGTGGATTGAGAAATCTCAGAGGCGCTCTAAGGATTGGACATAGGTCCAGAGGATTGAACCTGTATAAATTTCCTGTGTTCATCTTCTTTCCTTCTGCTCTCATGGTGAATTTGTTTTAATTCTATGCATTGGGATTTCAATTTTAATAGTGACCAATTCACCCCCTTTTTGGTCAAATCATATGCTAACATTTGGTAGCAGATCATGTCTCTTATCTAAAGGATTTAATTGTCTTAAGAGCGATCAAAGCATGTCTCTTGTCTTAAGGACGTAACTGACTTAAATGAGGATGATTTTTTCAGAATCTACACTGTACCATCTTCCAAGCATATGTGGAAGGCACTAAAGATTGCATATGAAGGAACAGACGCAATGAAGGAAAGAAAAGTGAACACTCTGACTACTGAGTATGATTTACTTAGAATGAAAGATGAAGAAACCATTGCTTTGTTCCAAAGGGGTCACACACATCTCATTAATAAGTTGGCAGCTCTCATCAAACATATGACCAACGTTCCCAAGTGAGAAAAATCCTAAATGTTTTATCCAACAAATGGGAAGCGAAAGTCACTGCCATTGAAGAATCCAAAGGAGAATCAATAACATCAGTAGCAGCATTGTATGGGAGTCTAGTTGAATACGAAAGCAAGTAAAAGTTCAAGAAAGAGCTATTAAACATGGAAGAAAAGAAGAAAAAGGGGCTTGTACTCAAAAGGACAAAAGAAAAAGAAAAGGAGCTAAAAACAAATGAAGAAGAAGAAGACGTAGAAGATGAAGAATTAGCTATGGTCGTCAGGAAATTCAGAATGATGTATAGAAAGGATCAAAATTCTCATCGACCACAAAGAGGAGGCTCCAACAAAAATATTTGCTATGAGTGCAACAAGCTAGGTCACGTAAAAGGATGGTTAGAGGGCCACTTTTGGAGGAGGCAGCGTAGAGGGAGGGTCAGAGGACCACTTTGGGGATATGTTTGTGGCCACCTACAAGCATAATGATGGAACTCCACAGACTGAAGAAATTATTGTAAGTTACAAAATTTATTTTACAATGTATTTTGTTTTAAATAGTGATTTTAAAGAGATTTACTTAATAATGTTTTTTTATTGCAGTAGCGTATTCAATGAACTAATGCTAAGCTTAGGGAGTCCCAGGGGTCAGCGTTAGACCCTACTACCTCACTTAGGAGGCCTTGGAGGGGCGTGATCAACACCTCGAATAACTTCTAAGTTTCGGGTCTAGGGTGACTCGGAGCGTTGTCTTTGGGAGAAGTAGATATGAAGCCGGGTCTTCATCTTCTGCTGTTGCATCCTAGGCAACCAGATATGGACCCAGAAGGCATAATGATTCTAATGTGGGCAGAGATTCATTGCATGCTGAGATCCAGGCGCAGTTAGAGGAGAAAGCGCAGATGCTGGTGACTTGGGAGCAGGCGCAGATTTAGGCGTAGATGGAGATTTGGAGACAGGCTACAAATTCTTTACTTTAGATGGCATTTCAAGTGACCCAGTTTGGCACTCCTCCTCTACAGCTACTTCATGTGTCAAGCTTTTCCATGCCTCCACTAGCTCAGTCTGGCTCCCATCACTGATATAGAGATTTTATATTTATTTTTTTGTTTTTAAATATTTATATTAATACATTCTTGTATTTATTTTATATTTTGTTTTATGAAGCATCATTTATTCATTTTGTCTATGATTATCCTAGGAAAGAAAGCACCAGGAAATGATATTGATGTCTACCAGTAGCTTTTGATAAATGAGTTGCTTGAATTGTAGAATGATGGGATTGAGACATGCAATGCATATGATAAGACATTGTTCAAATTGTGTGCGGCTTTGATGTGAACGATAAGTGATTTCCTGGGTCTATGAATGTTATATAGGTGGAACATGCATACTAGATTGACTTCCCCCATATGTAACTTCGACGCAAAGTCCTTTTGCCTACCATACAGTTGAAAGCGGTGCTTCATAGGTCATCATCGATTCCTTGATGGTAAGCACAAATTTAGATTGCAGAGGAATCGTTTCAATAGAAAATAGGAAAGAAGAGGACCGCATGCCAATTTAAGTGTTTATGATATTATATGTCAGCATGATGATGTTCATTTTGAGTTTTGAAAGAAGAATGATGCAGAAAAAGGCAGAAGAAGATTGCGTAGTGCTTTAGATGTTGAGGCAGTGTAGCAATGGTAAAAGAGGGTATATTTTTCACTTTTCCTTATTGAAAGACTATTATGTTATATTACAGTCTTGATGTGATGTACATCGAAAAGAATAGGTGTGATGATATTCTATACACCTTGTTGAACCAATTTGGGAGGTTCAAAGATCACCTTCGAGCCAGGAAGGATTACAATCAATGAGAGTTTGTCAAGATGTTTGGCCAGACGATAATGACAAGTTTAAACCAGTAAAATTTACCTTAACGAAGCCAAATAAGGATATATTCCTTGCAACGTTGGAGAAAATTAAGGTTTCTGATGGATATTTAAGCAACATTTCAAGGTGTATAGATTTGCAGTCTTGGAATGTAGCGAGATATCAACCATTGGCATTAAAAAATACATTGCCTCTAGATGTGTCGATGTTGTTGATGAAGGTCTGTTCATTCTTCAGAAAGTTGTGTGCAAAGGTTCTTGTTATTGATGAATTGGATCAACTACAGAAGTAGATCATTCTCCCACTATGTCATTTGGAGATGATCTTCCCTCCTTCATGTTTCACTATCATGGTGCACCTCACCACCAACCTTGTTCAAGAGACAAAACTCAACAGCCCAGTTCAATATCTTTGGATGAATCCAAATGAAAGGTATTCATATTAAAAACTATTCACACACCTGATTTTCACACACATCGGTATATCACTAACTAACACTTTGTCTTTATGTTATTAATTTATTACAAGTTCTTAGGGAAGTTGTAGTCATATGTAAGAAATAAGACATGGCTAGATGGTTCAATAGCATAATTTACATAGGGGATGTACTTTGATGACATTGAGACATTTTTCAACAGTCACCCTCGTGTTGATAATTACCCTGATGTTGGTTCGTCAACATCAACAAGTTTGTTCCCTCCTATTTGAAGACCAGTTGGAGGAATCAATACTTCAACCTCACTCCTAATGAGATAATACAAGCAGACATGTTCTAATTAATTGCAGTCAAGTTGATCCTTTCATTATGTGAGTATCAACAGTAAATGATATTTAATTAGAGACTTAAACATTTTGATTTTGATTTTTCTAAAATTAGTTATGAAAATTTTAAAATTGGCCGAAATTTCAGAATTTACCTAGTGAGTAGTATAGCAAGAAGGTAAACTAAGTGAAATTTTAAAAACCTTTTTGCTATACTTTAACCAAGTGAAATTTTGAAAACCTTCTTGCTATACTCATAAATGTATAATAAGGGAGGTGTGACATTAGCAAACAATATTGTCGTGCCAAATTATGCCTTCATAGGCTTATTGGGATGAGGCCGTGGGCCTCTATCTTTGCTTTCCCAAACCAGATATTTACGTTCGAGTGTAACATTTAACAGCAAACATTAGCTCTTCGTCACTCAATGTCCGTATTGCCCCGTTTTAAAACCTCCGGTGTCTAAATTGGCCCCCATAATTTCTGTGTGACTAGTGCCCATGCATAAAAACTTTAAGATTATTTTTGCCCATTTACCCAATTTAATTTCATTTGGTCCTCAGGTTGTTTGAAATTTCATAATATATTGGGGGTTGACTAATGTTAAATTGCTACAATTAATGGACGCTAAGTCAAATTTTCCCTTTTCTTTTGTGTAAGGGCGTTTTTGTCCTTTTACTTTTATTTATATTTAATTAAAATAAAAAATTCATTTTACCATTATTAATGTTGTACTCCATTTGGTCTTAATATCGAAGATAATTAATTCGTATAGATTGTCTAACATGTGAATGAAATATGGTTTCCTCTCTAGACCTTGGCTAATTTGTAGGGAACTAAAACGTTACTCTTTGCTTAACGCACTGGATCATCTGTGTAACGTGTGAATGAAACAATGTTCTCTCTCTAGACCTTTCCTAACGTGTTAATCATCTTGTTTATACTATTCATACTTTTCGGCTGGTTATTTAACCAATTAATCTTCACTGTTAATATAAGCCTGAGGAGATAAATAGCTTTTTCGAATGGTTTATAGCGCAAACGCGTTAATTGTGTATCTAACGCGTCAACATTACGTAGACTGTACATTTATTATTTCAGTTAGGAACATAATAAAGCTCTCTTACTCTATTCCAACGTTTTAAAGTTCCATACTCTCTTGTAAGAGTTTTTTATTGGTTGATCATTCTTACTCATCTTTTCTAAGAATTCTCAAGTTGGGTTTAACATTAGAAGAGTAGGCTGTTGGTGTTTTCATCTAGCTAGAGTTGTAATTTGAACAGCTTGTTTGTGCCTGGGAGATTGTAGCCGTTTCGAGTGTCACGTGGTTGAAATTCTCAAGTGTGATCTTGATAACTGAACATAGGCCGTGAATTTGGGCTGAACAATGATAAATTTCTTGTATTTATAAACTTATTTTATTTTTATGTTATTTAAGTTCATATTATGTTATTGAGAAAGATCTTTTAATTAACAATTTATCTAATGATTTAATTTTTGATCAAACTCAACAGTATCATGTGATCCATATAGTCTACCCCACATAGTGGAATAAGGCATTATTGCTGCTGCTGTTGCAAGTTTGGGTAAGGCATTATTGCTGCTGCTGTTGCAAGTTTGGGTTATATCTGTTTGCTCCTACTTTGTTTTCCTATGTTCCATTCAGTTTATCAAAAGATTGTTAAAAAAAAATTGTCACAGTTAAATCCAGCCATCATCTAATAACTATATGTCATCAATTATATATATATATATATATAGACACTCACATGCACACATAAAATCCATATACTCAAATTAGGAAAACCAAACTCAAGCTGAAAAATAAAACTAATTAAAGTTACAAACATAAAATACTTACACGTGAGTAAGCATGAAGAACAAAAATCATATAAAGTAACAAGAACCATTTTTCAAACAACTCATACTAAAACATTTAATCCATTGACTAAAAGAAACAAAAAAAAAAACAAGAAGAAAGCAAATATCATGATACGATCAATCATCAGCTCAATTTCTACAATCTGCACATTCTCTTCAGCTTTGCAACTTTAGGTATAAAGGTCACATATATTTCATCCGCTACATATTCCACTCTTCCAAAGCAAGCATATCTCCAGCTTTTCTTTATCATAAAAGTTCCAATGACAGCCCAAAAGGCAACTGCAAAACCAACTGCTCCTACAAAGTAAAACAACACTTTTTCAGAATCATTTTTGTCTTTAGAGCCTTCGCTTTCAGGAACTTGATGACCACCAGGACAGTTCTTCAAAAGTGGATTTCCACAAAGATAAGGGTTGCCAGCATAAATATTATATTGGTCTTTCAAAGTCGAACACTGGTTTTCAATAGGAATAGTTCCAGAGAGATTATTGTATGACAAGTTTAAGTAGCTTAAAAAGGTTATAGTACACAGGCTATTAGGAACTTGGGCCAAAAAAGTGATTAAAAGAGAGGTCAAAGGATTCAAGTGATTTAAGATCTCCTATTCTTTGAGAAATCTCTCCGTTCAAATGGTTGTGTGAGAGATTTAAGCCAAGCAATCCTATGAGTTGAGTTATTCCTTCAGGAACATATCCTACCAGTTTGTTATTAGACAAATCCATATTCACCAAAAGCTTCAGGTTTTTGACATAATCACGAACTGCCCCCTTCAAAACTTGCTCAACCTCCTTAGTAAGCCATTCATCAACGAAGTTAATTCTAAGAACATTAAAATCAAATTTTACCTTGGCTTCATTGGACATGTAGGATTTAGTCATTCCTTTAAGATTGCCAATACAATCAGGTATTGAACCTGTTAAGTTGTTACATGCAAGGTCCAGAATTTGAAGTGATGTGAGGTGGCAAATCTGTGAAGGAATGCTTCCATTCAACTTATTTTGTCGCATTCTAAGAATTTTCAGTGATGAGAAAGTGCTCCTAGTCCATGGCGGTATACTTCCACAAAATTGATTATCACCAATATCCAGAATTAGCAATTGCTTTAAATTTCTTAGAGAGAGTGGAAGCGCCCCTTGAAGGCTATTATTGTTCAAATGTAACCACAACAATGAGGAAAGGTTACCAAATGTGCTTGGGAATCTGCCTGATAGCTTGTTGGACGACAGGTTGATTTCATCCCATTGTTGGTTATCCCTCCAGCAATAATATGTCTCTAACTATTTCGCTTGTGATGGTGGGGTTAACTCATGTTTTGACGCATGTCATACGTTTCAGTAACTCTTCATTTCTCCTTGTCTTGATCGATGGATACAAGACAATTGTATGGTTAAAGTAAATCGAATGGCTAATTAGGTGGACGATGGGGACGATTAATGTTTTTTTTTTAACTTTGCCTAGAAGGATCATGTATTGACTGCTTGATGAGGTTTATTAGAAGTGGCTAGTTAATAAATACCATGGTATGAAAATAAAACATGATTACATGGGTTAGACTAATGAATTTGTAAACCTATTCCTGATCGGAACAATGAAGAGTTCAGGACTTGTTGCCTAAGTTAGATTTTATATATTTTTTCTTCCATTATTGAGCATAAAATATCTCTTTAAACTGAAAAAAATAATAATCTATTGTATTTATGCTGTATTAATTCCTTTTTTGGATTATGCATGCTTCATAGATAAATATTTTATTTACTTCCTAATGGATGCGTTTTCATTTAAATAATACTCTTTTTAAAGTTATATATAAATGTTTTTGTAAATTTTAATTAAATATGCTAGTTTAAATGACTAGTCTAATTTTAGATTGACCCGCATTTGAACCACCGACCTCTAAATCATTGTATACGGTTTGTTGAATGGTACC
>JANTPZ010122078.1:0-20167 GCA_025593235.1 Vachellia pachyceras | reverse complement strand
TTTCTTTCGGCCTTCATAGTGGAATTTGGCTTCAATTAAAAGTGATTTGGAGCAGGAATCAACAATAGGAGCAGCATTCTTCACACAGGTATTGTCACTGAACGAAGGGACAATAAGATTAGATATATGGGACACAGCAGGGCAGGAACGTTACCATAGTTTGGCTCCTATGTATTATCGTGGCGCTGCTGCTGCTATTGTGGTATATGACATCACCAACAAGGTATTCATTAAGTGTTAATTGTAAGAAATGTGTGTCGGTTTTCTAAATTATCTCTTTAATCATTATTTGTCTTAGAAACCACTCTTGGTAGAGACACCTTTTATAAGTGCAATTAATGGAGAAAATTTGGGGAACAAATTATAAATTTGGAAAATGAATTGAATTGGGGTCTTGCAATTTAGTAGTAAAGCAAATCCCTCCATTAGATTCTCTGTTTAGAATTGAAGGACTGCCTATGTTGCTCACGGGGCTTCCCTACCATTGTTTCTTTCCTTCATTTTTCTGATACTTGCTCATGCTATGACTCATTGTGTAAGCTTTGAAATAGCAGTGGCTTTCCATACCCTAGTGATCATGTCGTTTTATGTTTTGATTTAGGATTCTTTTGTTCGAGCCAGGAAATGGGTTCAGGAAGTACAAAAACAAGGTAACATATGTCTGATACAGATTCCCCATTAGTTCATTGACTTCATTCCACTGAATGCAAAAAAAAAAAAAAAAAAGTTAATACCATTATTTATTCTTATAATTAGATCAAATTTTTTATTTTGTTCCTAGTAGTTTCAAATCATGGTTTTTTCCCTAATGTTTTATGAACTTGGTCTAAGTAATTTCATTAAACGCATATTATATCCCTATAAAACTACAGAGACTTGAACCAAAATTCGATCAAATTGTAAGTACCAATTATAATAGTATTAACCCCAAAAGTAAAAATTGCATTTCAAGTTATAAAAAATTTGGTATAGTTAAAATTCTCTGTACTCCGCCCCTATATCCAGAGGCAAAACTTTGTTCTTCAACATAATGATTATGATAAAGAATGTGTTAAGATTAATGTGATCCTAATTTGATGTATAGTGTTCTTTGTTCATCAGGAAAACCAGGTATGGCTATGTTTTTGGTAGCTAACAAGGTTGATTTGGCGGACAAAAGAGCAGTGGGAAATGAGGTAATCCTAATTCATTCTTCTAGCCTCATCATCAATATCGAGTCACTCATGTTTCATCAAATGATTACAACTGAATCAACTGATTGATGCAGGAAGCGGAGCAATTTGCCAGAGAAAACGGCATGCCTTTCATGGAAACTTCAGCAAAAACTGCAGAAAATGTAAACGAGCTCTTTTATGACATAGGTGAATATTTTTGCCATTCCCTTTTCAAGTTATTATCGCTAGCCATATGCAATATTTACTTGTGTGTTGAAGGAGTACAATGCTTGTTTTGGCAGCTAAGACATTGGCAAAAGCGAACCCTCCTCGTCAAGCTGGAATTGAACTGCATAGCAGTGCTCAGCGAAGCAGAACACTGTCTTGTTGCTTTACATGATTTCCTTCATTTGAAATATGTTTCCATATTTGTTTTTTCAAATCCTGTTAAGTTGCGATGATGTGTTTTTGGGTTAGTACTTCTCTTTACTTGTTCAGAGAAAAAGAGACAAAGATTTCATGCAATAATAATAATGGATTTACTCTTCAAGTAGGCTCCCATGTTTTTAGATTTGCTGCCCTGAACAATCAAACAGGAAGAGCACTCTATCTGCGGACCATGTCTTCAATTCACATTTTAAGCCATCATGACAACATAATATCCCATCAGAATTCAGGCAAATAGGAGCTTCTTAAAGATCCATCAACCCCTTACTCTCCAAGTCTGAAAATGGTTTCATAAAAGAAAAAATAAATGAAAACAGAAACAATACTTTTGTACCCATGTACTTCTAACTGGAAGAGGGTTGGAATCATGGGTTCGGCACTCATCCCCCACCAATGTCAGGACACGTCCCATGGCTCTTTGAGCACTTATAAAAGACTTACGATATTGCATACCAAAGGAACCCTCACAACGGCAGAGGGAATCAAACTTACCTCTTTGTGAGAGTTGAGTCCGTTCCTTACCATATGTGCTAACTCTCATTGGCACGCTGGAATCATGGGTTGTGAACGGAACTGTTGGCTTGGGAGGGTTGTTCCCTGAATTCCTGCATGGGCCTCTACAGTACCAAATTCCAGATTCGAATTAGTCTAGACCTCGGAGTCTTGACAAAGAGGCCGGCCTGTAGTACTAAGTACACACAAAAAATTGTATAAAAAAAAAGTTACACAAAAAAGATGTTAATACTATAGAGAAGACATTACATAAGGATGTTAATATCTCCTCAAGGTACCAAGAGGGTTGACATTACATAAAAAAATTAATACCTATATATTATTAAATTATAAAGAGATTTATCATGATAATATTATTTTTTTTTGTTTTTTAGGTGAAAACAAAATAGTGAAATACTGATACATGGTGGGATATTTTTTAGTTGGCATTTCATAATACATTTTTTTAAAAAAAATCACTTAGATGGGTTGACAGGCATGACGGATTTGGATTGGCATTTTGTCAACACGTCAGGGATACGTGTGTTGTTCCTATTCCTAGTCCAATACAAGCAGATAATGTTTGACTCTATCTTGCATCTCAAAGTTAAACACCGAAGTCGTTGGTTAAGTTGGCTATATATCATCCTTTCATCGAATGGAGTGTTGAAAGGACGGGGGAAGGTGAAATACGATTGGTCTTGGTTGGCAGCCTCTCTGTGGATTACATCCTTGTGGAAATGGAACTTATTTTGTTGAGCATACCATTATAATTAATTAGCCTGAACACGATGACATGCAGAGACAGAGTCAAAGCAGTGGAAGTCTGGAAAACTGAAGCTTGGTGCCTAATGGAGTAACAGTAAAACCACTGGGCTCATCCTCATCGAAATGGACAAAGGACCTTGCAATTGCAGCTGACACCTCTTTTTTCACTAGTTTATTAGATAGGCTTCAAGCCTTCAATGCATTGGAATCATTACTCGAGGTCCTTCTAAAACCACTATTTTAATTCAAACTAACTACTACGAACTAGCAAATGCACAGAAAATTATTAAACAATTGCATGTGACTTCATTAAAAACAATAAAATTTTCGATCTTTATGGACTTTATCCCAAAAAACAAGAGACCACAGGAGGGAAAATAGAGTGAATCGTGATGCCCAGAACTACTGGGAATGCAACAAGTTCACAAAAAACCAAGTACAAGGCTATATGAAAACTAAACTAATGTAATATACATTTCCCTAAGGTAACTACTACAGCAGAGAACGGAAAGCGAGGTTAAAGATTTGAGTTGGTACAGGCGTGACTTGGATACATGTGCCAAGGCTATGGCCTGCCTGCAAAAATAGCTACTTCCAGCTTTCTCCCTTAGCTAATGCCCTATGCTGCTATTACTTTTTGATCTTACCAATAATAAGTAGAATTCCCAGATCCATTGGGCAGTCTGAAAACAAAAACAAAATTCAAAAAGACTGAATAATGCGCCATTGTTGGATCACCATGATGGAGAAGTACAAGGGGAAGCAGAGGATGACGATGAGGGACCATTGATGCTGTGGGAATCACTGGCTGAAGGGGCCAATGACCTTCCATTGCTAAGAGAAACCGAACAAGCCTCTGCAGGGAGCTTCTTCATCGGAAACAGATGAGGTGAACCAGACGCCTCCACTTCAACCTCATCGTCGCCGGAGGATCCACTTCCTTCCAAACGCGAAGGTGAAGTGTCCGGCGTTTCAAACAAAGTATCTGCTCCACTACTGCTACACTTACCTTCCTCATTCTCGTAAATGGGATTCGAGATATATACAAAGCGTTCCCCCACACTGTTGTTAGAGTTATCAGAACAAACAGGAACAGTTCCACTGAAGCTACCTTGCTCAGGGACTTGTTTTTGGGTTGGCTTTGAGGGTGCAGGTGGGGAAAGAGCAGAGAGAAGTCCAATCTGGTGATGTGCACGTGAAACTGGTTCTTGGGTTTGGATTTGAAGCAGCTCAGAATGCTGCAACTTTGGTCCAGCCTTTTCGTCGTCGTGATGAGCAAGTGAAGGAAAAAGAAAACTTCTTGGAGCTTGGAGAACACCATGCGCATAAATGCTGCCAAAGGGTGGAGGAGGAAGAGATTGGTGTTGAGGGTAATGGGTTGGCGAAGGTGGTGTTGGTGATGATGATGCATTATTGGTGATGATGGCGGTGGGGATGATGGGAGGGGAGGCGGTGTTGCGGCGGCGGAGTAAGAGAGAGCAGTAGAGCTTAGCAAGGAGAATAAGGATGAGGCCAAGAACGACGGCGAGGCTAACCGCCATGACCAATGTAGCAGCCATGATCACTTTTGATGTGCCCTTCATCCTTCTGGAGCTCTCTCTGGCCTTTGCCTGTGTCTCGCAGGCTGTATTAAAGTAAAAGATTAGCAGCAATTATATCCTGTGTGAGAGAACCGAGAACCGAGAACCGAGATTCCATTTTTTTTTGGCGGGAAGCAGTTATTTATCTCGTTTGACTAAACAAAAAATTTATTGTATCATGTTGGCCAAAATAAAAAGTACATTATACAAACAATTGAGATTTACCGGAAGATTGATTAAAGTGGTGAGTAATTTGTTTCCATTTAAACGAACTCTCCTATGTGTGTAAAAATTCCCATTAAAAGATTTATCCAACACAATTAGGTGTGCACACTCATGGAATTTAGATGTAGTCGAAGTAAAATTTCTATAAATGTGTGCGCAATAAATGAACCATTGAAGTTTAGTATAATGAATCTGTGCAAAGATTGTCACCTTCCAACTTTGTGAAATAAAATTCAAATTCTAATTAAAAATAACTACATTTACATTACTTTAAATAAGATCGTATTCACTAGAAAAATAATACAATAGAAGAATGAATGTAAAAAATTACACTATATAATTGAACCATTGAAGTTTAGTATAATGAATCTGTGGAAGGATTGTCACCTTCCAACTTTTGTGAAATAAAATTTGAATTCTAATTAAAAATATCTACATTTGCATTACTTTAAATAAGATCGTATTCACTAGAAAAATAATTCAATAGAAGAATGAATATAAAAAATACACTATATAATTTGCATTTTTTATCAACATATTACTGATTGAATGCTAATACATTATGTTCAAATAATATAAAACTTATCAATAGTCTAAATTTAAACAAAACTTAATATAAGAACTAATTGATTTATTAAAAATATAAGAACTAATTAATTATTTTGGGATAATATAAAAGCTAAATAAACTATTTAATTATAACTATATATATATCAAATAATAATTTAAACAAATTAAATTTAAAAATTATAAATATAAATATTTTAAATAATTTGTGCAACTTTTTAAATTCAATAGCTAAACTTTGTACATGAAAGTCCCCACCTAACCTAACATCTGCATGACAGCCTATGGTCACCCTATCTGCAGATCACTGTGAATAAGAAATAGGGTAAGGACTGCGCATAAAAAAATGGAAGGACTAAAAGTGAATAGACTTGAGGGATTGCGTTGAAAACAATTTTCAACTTTTAGGCCAGAACAGAAATTTTCAGATTTGAATGGTTTAATAGCAAACTCGATTTTGTCAGGTCTTTCATCCTCCTCGGAGAAAGCTGAGACATTGGCAGGAGGAAGACCTGCAAAAATGGCGTGAAAATTTGGGAGAAGGGAGAGAAAGGAAAAGGCTTGAGATTTTTTTCAAAAGCCTTTACATTTTCACTAATCCCTTCAGGGAAATTTCTCATCTTTTCAAGAGCTTCAAGTGAGCGGTCTTTGTTTCATGAAACTCCAACACCGAGGAATTCAATGCAGTTCAAAGTGCTTTTTAGGTGGATTTAAACCGATTAAAAGATAAAGGTAAGCGGGTACATCATATTGATATGTATATTGTGTAAAGAAACATGTTTCTGTGAACCCTTGCCCTTCTCTCTCTATTATATATTTTAGAGAGAGATACACTCTTGAATTGATGCTAGAAAGGTAGAATATATATTTAGAGAGTGAAACTCTTGAGTTGATGCTAGAGATGTAGAATAAGCAAGACTTATTACCTTTTCTCAAGTTTTTCAAGAACTTTTTCGCTTTGGCTTCCCTAAACACTCATCTGAACCAACTTGGGCATTTACTTGAAATTGTGCATTTATTGATTTAATACGATTAATTAGAGGTCATAGGGGAGATATATATATATATATATATATGACAAGAAAATGATTTCATATAAAATTTAGGAGACTTGATCTTGTTTTTGAAATCCTGGGCTTTTTTATTGACTGTGTGATTACTGATGTTGAAAAATAAGTTAGGCGCCTGTTAAACCCATTTAGACCTAAAGAAAGGTGAGTAGAATTGACCTGGGCTTTTTGATCAAGTTGTTTCAAGTGAGTTTTTCTGTCTATTGCTTATGAGCTTTCTGTGTTGATTGTTTCTCTGAACACGCATTATAATTTCATCATCTTGCACCTTCCCAATCTTATTTGCTGAGAGAACGATGCAAGTTGTTTCACCTCCTTGTTGTGGGTTGGCTTAGTTTGTTGAAGCAGAACATTATCTCTGGAACTGACTGGCTTTTGTAATTCCCACTACTTGAGAAGCTGCTTATGAAAGATGCAAAAGAATATGTTCTTTACTGTAAAGAAAAGTCCTGTTTGAACTCTGAAAAAAAGTTGTTCTGTCTGGTTTCTTTTATTTTGATCCTATGAATCTTTAAATTGGATCTTTTTATAATTATTGTGATACTGAAAAGTGCGTGTTTCTTTCTATTTTTGTTTAAATGACCACATATAATTAGATTTGGTAAATCTTTATGCAAACCCTTTCTGCCCTTTTTTGGTATAACTATAAGTGATACAAGATTAATGTAAATATGATAATGAGCTAAAACTAAGTGATCAAATCTATTATAGAGTATGTGGGTAATGTTTCCAAAACAAAAGTCCTGTTTCAAACTTTAGCCCAATTCTAACAGCTTTTCTGTCTGCAATTTATAGCAAGAAATAGCTTGCTTCTGTTCACTTTTCTTTACAGAACCATTTGATGATTGAATCATAAAATTTTAATAGGAATGGAAGGTGATATGTTTGAAGAATTAGACAATACAGCTGTCCAAGTAGATAGCGGAATCATCCAGGCATTTCAGAAGAACTTGCTGCAAGCCCAAGACATTTTGGATCAAAACAGATTACTAATCAATGAGATCAATCAGAATCACTTGTCAAACATGCCCCAAAACCTGAGTAGAAATGTGGGCTTGATCAAAGAACTTAATAACAACATCAGAAGGGTGGTTGATCTCTATGCTGCTCTCTCCAGTTGTATGGAATCTCGAGAAGCTTCATCTGAAGGGGACTCCAGTGGGACTCTCAAATCTGATGGAAAAGCTAACCAAAAGAGAGTTAGAATCAACTAACAGTGGTCAACTAAGATTAGTTAGTTGGTAAGAATGTAATTTGTATCTCATAAAGGGCCTTTAAATCCCATTGATGATGTGAAAATCTTATTGATAGGTAACCTATAAGTAACTTTACAAGTGCTTTTTAAATTCTAAGACCTAACCCTGTCCAAGCCTTTGCGATCCAACATCATATAAACTTCTGTTTACCAGTAATAATAATAATAATAATAAGTTAGTGGTGTGAATTTGAACTTTCGTTCTTTTGGTGTTGGATATAATTTGTTTCAAGGGATCATAGAATCGAAATTCTGTCTAAAATTCATTAATTATTCTGTCGGATAAATGAAAGTGTTGCATGAGCAGGTTTAATCGACATAACTTGCCTTTTTTAATTTAGTTTTATTTGGATTGTCTAGATTAATTGAAAAATCTTAACTTTATTTTGTTAAATTAATTTCAAATCTATTATTCGTTTAGTGAAAATTTGAAGGCCATCAACGTATTACTTGTGTTTGTTTTCAATGAAAAATATAATTTTTTTTCAAGTGTAGCCATTTTTATATCTGAAACATTTCTATTAGAAAATCGATAGTTATTAATGTGGACATTTGACTCAACAATTTGAATTTTAGTCAATTATGTTGTAAAGGACTAACCTGTTTAGTTAGATTTAAAAACACAATATATATGTTTTAAGCATCCCAATCTAATTTTTATTGTGAGCAATGGGATTCAAACCCCCCCCCCCGGGGGGGTAGCTTCAATGGTTGTATTTTAGGGCGATTGCCCTCATTAGGAGGGAAAAAACAGAAGGGAAGAGTGGTCAGATCCTCCAATGATTTCTCATAACAATTTCATAATTTTAAAAATTCGGGATCGAGGAAAATAAAAATATGTCCACCTTCTTCACATTCGCTTCATAATTCCAACAAGCCCTCAAGATCCTATTGTTCATTTCGCATTTTTTAAGTTAACTTCTGCACATCCACTAGGAATCCATCCAACAGGAATTCTCCCATTCAATAGGATTACTCCCTTCAACATCAACTTCACTTGCATTTGCAGTTAATGCGAACAGTGTGGTCAGTAATTTATCACCATAGATAGAATGAAGAGTATTATTGCCATCACCAAAAAAAAAGAAAAATGAAGAATACTGTTCAAAGGATAGAACTGTTACAACCTTTTAGTCTCGAGGTGCGAGGAGAGAGGGGATGAATAAGAACTCCTGCCAAGCTACCCGCTTTCTCATCTTTTACCATCAATTTGGATCAAGAATGAGCATCGAAACTTCACTTACAAACACTTCTATGGTACAGATATAAAAAGGGGCGAAACATAAACTATTAGTTTAGCCGAATAAGATTACGTCTGAGAACGTACAGCCAGTGGGCCGCAATTTGCCATTAAAGCACTCCCGTTCAGTCTTTAACACCAGAGCATGAGATTCTATGGAGAAGGTCACAGAGACTTCAATTAATGTCCTTCAGGTTCCTCTCAAGGCTGCAATCCTTGCCGCCAAATCATCATAGTCCGGTAAATTGGGATGTACATGTCGAGCTTCCTTTGATCTATCTGGCTGAAATGTGGCAGCACGAGTAAATACTTTGTTAACCTTTTCTGCTCCTGTTTCTTCACGAGGAAGGGAAATGGATCGAGGTGGAAGGGCAACCATCTCTGATGTCTCTTCAACTGCGTCATCCATTTGATGTGCATGACGACTTTTGGACTTTCTTCTTGCTTTTTCAGGAAGAGGGATGGAAGGCTTTTTACTATAATGAATCAGTAACTTATCTATCATCTTTTCCTCCTCATCATTTCTATGCTGCTCATCATCAAAGAGAGTTTGCAGACCATGTCTCGGTCTTGACTCATCCTTTCTCCTGCTCCTAGATTTTCTTGTCACAAACTCGGCATCTTCTGCACCATCATCGTTATGACTAGACCGTGATTTTGAGTGCTTCCGCCTCATGGATTTTGTTTGTAAGACAGGGACTTGTGACATGTCTTCTTGATAATGGAGTTCTTTTTCATGATTCTGTCTGCCATGCCTTGCATGTCTGCTGGTCTGCCTCTCTGCATCAGAATTATCCAAACTTAATTGGCTCCTATCTGATACAGTAGCAGCATGAGGCTGGTCACACACTGAAGGATGTTTGGGGATGCCATCGCTAACAACATCTGAAGATCCTGTATTGACTTCGCATGCACTATTCTTCTGTTTAGAATTAGGTTTAACATAAGGTGGTGGGGGGCCATTATTGTAGAAGGGCTTCACCCTAGGTGTTTCATCCTTTTGAACTTTCCTCTCTGAATCATAAAATTCAGGTAGGCCAGCACGATTAACAATGGATGCCTCCTTGACATTCTTCTTCAAATGCATTTCTGCACGACTGGGATACAAGACTGGCTTCTTGGAAGCTACAGTATCATGTGGGCTATTAACAGTTGATGGCTCATTGACATTCCTCTTCAAATGCATTTCCGCATGACTGACATTCAAGTCTGGCTTCTTGGCAGCTATAGTATCATGGATTACTTTTTGCGAAGTGGTATTTCCCCAACTATCATGATGCAGCTTAGTGCCAACATCAAAGTGTTCCGCTCTTTTACCCTGCAATGTGTAGCCTGGGGCTTTTGAATCTAGCATACAATCTTCCTTCCAATAACCTCCATTACTCTTCTTAGTAATAGAGTCAAGCCTTCCCGGCAACTTATTGTCATGCCCATTCCTTCTCGAAATGACATCATCTCCACCACTTATCTTTCCATCTCCATTTCTAGGGAGTTTGGATTCAGACTGAATACTATTATCATCTCTCACCGAGAGATCTGCTTCCTTGCCGTTGTGAAAACTATGCCCATCTTTAGGATGGCCAGGACTTTTCTGCAATGGAACATCACAATTGAATCCTTTCATGACAGCATTGTTGCCAAGTGATGGCTTATTATGATCAGTCAAGTGGTTATAGTTATAATTACCACGGTCCTGCAGAAGTCATGTATAAGAAGTCAGAATTATTCTCGGACAGGTTTGGCACCCAACAAGAGAGAAACAATATAAAAAGAGCAATTTCACTTGGACCATATTATAATCGGCAAAAACACCGTTTAACAAGGAAGCTAAACTACTCTACTCATACAATGGAAATGAAATGCTGAAAGCAGCACCTGTAAAAGGGGAGAGGTTTTCTGCATCCTCTGTTCAAAAGCCTTGGAGTCCCACATTATTGAAAACTCTGAAGCAATCTCCTGCATTAGGTGGACCTTCTTCTCCAATGTAGAAGATCTTGAGTTCAGATTTGCGGCAAACTGAAACGAAGTAATTTAGCCAGTCATTTCAGAAACAAGTCAGGGATATGTCCAATTCTCACAATAATACAAGCAATTTAGTGACCTCTTGATTCACAAAACATTCCATGGAATTCCCATATCTCTCCTGAAATATTTGCCTGAGATCACGCAACTCTGGTAGATCTGAAAATCTTGCAGCAGCAAACATCAAAGACGATACAGAATCCCTGCATTCCTCAGGGCATCCACTGTAAAAGAAATTGAACCAATTAAAGTTCATGATTATTGCAAAGACACATGGGAATATCAGGATAAGATTGAAATCGCTGCTCAACTACAATCACATGGCAGCATTTATCACGCTGCAGTGCAAACACTTCCTATTGGCCAGCACACAGAACTTCTATAAAACAAAGTACCCCTTCCCTCATCTGTAAATTCTAAGATAGACTGAATGTTCACAGCCTCTAGAAATGAGTTAAATCTATCAATATTGAGAGCCGCAAAGGCTGCTAATAAATCATGACTGATGAATGTCAGTCAGATATTCTGATGTTAGTGCAAGGAGGAAAATGATGTTATTAATGAGTGAAGTTTTAAAAGAAAATAAGAATGAATACTTAGCTAGGAACAAATAGAAAGTGAAAAGGATTCCCAGTGTGATACGTGAACAACTTAAACTGCTGATAGATTGTTTCATTCAAAAAGTCAACCAAGCAAAAATGTCACAGGCCAATAAGAAATCACATGCCCATCTGCGTCCATGCAGATGTGGGTTTCGATTGTGCCTTCTTTGTTCATGTCCAAGAGCCGTATCATTACTCTTCGTGAAGGCTGTCTTAGAGCATGAGGAATAAACCCAACAAGTCCAGAAGATTGTCTTCACTGGGCATAATTCTAATTTTTTTCAGGCAAAGAAAACGAAATGAAATTAATGCTTAAGCAAGAATCACAGAAAGGGCATACCTCACTTTCTGCAACACTGAGAGGTGTTTCAAGACAAACTCGCACGATTTGTCAATGAAATCATAACAAGATGATAGTGTCAATTCAACAAGCAGCCCTTCAGCCTGATTCAGCACCTCACAAGAAAGACAAGACTTTCAGAAAGTATTGTAGGACATAAAAAGTAGGATGCGGGTAGAGTTAATTAAAAGTCTCTGAGATGCGTGATAATACAATAAAAGAGAAGAGACAGATAGCCATCATTCAGATGCCCATGGAAAATCATAAGAAAAATGCCGGGGAGAAACAGTTCTCACATATGAAGCTTTGTCGCTTCAAATGTGTCATGACACTATTTTATAAGGACACTTCAGATTTTATCACTTCAGGGCGCCGCTATACTTGCCATGTTTCTCCGCCCTTCTTCGGTTCCACTAAGTTCCTTTTTGCATTTTTTTCCTCTGCTTCTATATCAGCTAATTTGTTCGACAAACCAAGGAGATTACTGGAGAGTGAAAATTGCATTTTTCCAATTACCAGCAGAACAGAAAATACAAACCATATGCATGCTCGGCACCAACCCCACCAATAACCAGAAACGGGATAATCGAAAGCTTTCATCCCAGCGTTCAAGCAAGGCGGAGAATCAAACAAAACCCAGACCATAAGCAACATAAAAAAAATTAATCAATTACCCTTCCATGGGCATTGATGTCTAAACCACTGGCCAGCAGATCAGCAATGTCTTTCTTCAGAAACTTCTCAGTCGCCTTTCGCTTCCTTCTTATCACATCGATCCGACTCCTGGTCAGCTTGATCAGCGCTTTGCTGCGAAAATAGAAAAAGAAAACCCCAACACATGCAAACATATTCTCACGTTCTTCCTCAAAAACTTCATAATCAAAAACAAATCGAACCACGACAGAGCAGACACACAGCAATAAGATCATAGAACTAACCACTTGGCGGCGAAACCTCGACCAAGCAGTCCATCCAACATGCTGGATCTCAGGCGGCGCTCAGCTCGGCAGCTCTAGTAAACCAGTCAACTCACAACTTGCGGTTCCACTCGGATCAATCCATACTAGAGGAAAACAACAGCACAGAGCTCAACCAAGAAGACGAAGAATAAGTAGACAACAATTAAATTCGGAATCAGCGGAAGGCTTGAGTGTATGTGACGCAGCGACAGTCCATATTTTAAACATACAATAATGACCTTTGGCTTTCTGCCATGGGGGTTGAGGACCCAGGTGGGGTCAATGCCGATGAGACACTCCATGTGAACGTTAGAAAGGACATTTTGGGAATATAAAATGGAAGGGTTATTGTCGCATGAGGGTAAGGATGTGAATTTTGATCCAAAGTAGCGATCACTGAATTCGATTACGCTTTTTGCAGTCTGAGAAAGCAGTGGACGGTCACGATTCAAGGTTATGAATTTTCGGGGTTTTTTTTTTGGATCAACCAGAGCGTGGCATCTATTCGCTGCGGGCTCCACAGAATTGGGTCCTTACCACTTATCTGTTGTACACGTGTCAAAACAATCAGGAATGCGTTGATGCCGTTTATTAATTACGAAAGGAAACAGAATGATGTTGATAATTAATTGTGGATTTTGTACAAAAATGCTAGAAAGAATACGCATATAATAAATAAATAATGAGAAAAGGAAATGTACGGAAGGTTAATTTTCATTTTAATAATAGATAAATGTACGATACATCAAACAAACAATAATCAATGAATAGTAAAAAATTGATAAAATTACTATTAGACTCTAGTAGTAGTTGACTCAGTTGTTATTGACAATTGGACCCCCTACTACTGAGATTTATGGTAATTTTACCAACTTTTAAGATATTTTATTCATTAATTCCTTTCTTTAGAATTTGATGGTAAATTTCCTATAATTAGTATTGTTTGGCAAATTGCTAAAAGTGCTTATAAGAACTTTTAATCACGTTCAACATTGTTTTTCTGCAAAACAGGGCAATCTCCTCCACATATTTACCTCGACTTGTGTGAAAGTACTTATAAGTACCTTTCCACCCCGTTTTAGGGGTGTTTGGGAAAGTTTCTTAACACCCAAAAAGTATGTTTAATAGTATTTTCAGTAAAATGAGATAATCTCCTTTACACATTTAAATAGTAAAAGTATTTCTGGACCGATTTATGAAGGGGACTCAATATTTGTTTTGGTGATCAGACCTTTATGGTTTTTTTTTACCTGATTAGACCTTTAGGGTTAAAAAGGTAATGAGAGAACATGGAAGTGACGTGCCACTAATAAAGTTGTTTATTTTAGTTCGACCCTGAAACAAGGCAAGCTCATTTGACGGATGAGTCAAACTAATTCCTTGATCTTTCTAATTAATTTGTTCACTTTGAGCTGGACTTCAATCATAATCATACCGGCATAAACAATATTTTTTAAATGATAGAAATTACTTTTAAAAAATATGCGTTGTGTTTTTTAAAAAAATATTTGTGTTGTTGAAATGTTAGGAAATGGGCAAATGTTTCTTTTCTTTTCTCTTTTTGAAAGGGGATATAATTTTAATTCGTAATTCACATGACTGGGCTGTGTCCAATCCATCAGTTGCGTGTCAACAAGTAATGCAGCACAACAAGAAACAGCACAACAAGACAACTAAATTTACAATATATATATTATTCCATCAATGACAGCAATGGATTTAAATATCCTTCTATTTTGGTTAATTAAGGATATTCGATAATTTATTTTCTCCTTTTGATATTTCAAATGAAAATATGAAATAAAGTTTTATTTATGTATGTTTCGTATGGGTTTGAGATAATGGTCTTGTTTGGCAACAAGGTATTTATACCCATAAGCACATTCAACAGTATTTTTCCGTAAAACAAGATAATCTCCTTCACATATTTATCTTGGCTTGTGTGAATAAACCTATAAATACTTTTTCACCGCTTTGTCAAACGGAACCATTGGTATATGAATATGTTTTTGCCGACTATATATTTATGACTTACGAAAGGGAGAAAAGGAGGATTTGGGAACCAACGAAGTGAGGCTAACAGAAACGAAAGTAATGCAGGCACGTTGGTTGTGAATTGAAAGAGAGGCGTTTGGTTGCTTGACGATTGGGTATGGCACTAACATATATCACATTATTAAAATCAATGTACAATTTAAATTTAAGTATTCCATAAACCAAATCAAAGCATAATATTCCATCTTATTCTAACCTACATCCCAACTTGCCCATATACATATACACACTAAGCATGTGTATTCTAACGCGTTCAAGATAGTGTGCCAGTTTGAGAATACGGTAGAAAAGTAATTTTACGCAAGTCGAGATAAATATGTGAAGGAAATTGTCCTGTTTTACAGAAAAATACTGTTGAACGTGCATGTAACTTTTGGAAACAATCTGCCAAACAAGTCCAGTATTCGGCATTAAATATAGGTGTCTCTCTTTGTAAAAATTCAAACCTTAATTCATCACGTTTTAAGAAATTAATCACTTCTGTTAGAAACATTTTTCTTAGGTTAACTTGTTGTTATATGCATTTGAGGGAAGTATTTACCTCCTTTTCTGGAGTATAAACAGGCTAGAGACAAAATTATCACCAAATAAAAGTGTGGAATATGTGCGTGCAAAGATTGAATGTTATTAATTAATCAGTTTGTTTGGCAAAGCGTTGAGGAGAGTTAAAAGCACGTTCAATAGTATTTTTCTGCAAAACGAGATAATCCCCTTCACATATTTACTTCGACTTACGTAAAAGTACTTATCTACCTTGTTCCTCTCATAGACAAAATTATCACCAAATAAAAGTGTGGAATATGTGCGTGCAAAGATTGAATGTTATTAATTAATCAGTTTGTTTGGCAAAGCATTGAGGAGAGCTAAAAGCACGTTCAATAGTATTTTTCTGCAAAACGAGATAATCCCCTTCACATATTTACTTCGACTTACGTAAAAGTACTTATCTACCTTGTTTCCAAACGGATACAATAATGTATATCCTTAGTAGTATTGTTCAAATTGCAAAGATTGCAAAGCTATGTATGTACAATTTCTTTCCTTAGTCGTAATATTCAAATTGCAAAATATGTACAAACTCCAATTCTTGAACTAGAAAAATATCATGTTGGAATCAATGTAATCAGTGGCGGACCCAAGATCCTAATTCAGGGGATGCAAACTATTTTTTGAAAAGATAAGTCAGACTTATTCTTAATATCTTTTCAAAAGAATTTGAGAAAAATTTAATGGGTTTAAAATTAGTAAATGAGTGGGTGTAAAAAAATCATATAATACTAATATATATCCAATTTTCTGGAAGTCAGGGGGTGCGGTTGCACCCGCTGGATCTAACGTAGGTCCGCAGTCAATGTAATGAACCCAGGTTTAAAGGTTGAACCACTTTAGGGCGAATATATCACCCTTGATGTTGATGATTATTTCTACCCAGTGGACTTGTGGAACAAACAGAACGGGTTGACTTTTCAGGGCAAGTAAGTCAACCTTGAAGTTGATGGGTCAATCCTCCTGAATGGCAAAAGTGGGTGTGGTGGAGCACTCAAAGATAGGGATATCAACTGGGTATGTGATTTCAATCACAAACTTATGATTGTACCATCGGTATTTGCAGAATTGATAGTGGATTTGTTTGGAATAATGTTTACAAAATTTAAACGTACGTTCAACAATATTTTTCCGCAAAAAAAAAAGATAATCTCCTCCACACATTTATATCAGTTTGCGTAAAAATACTTCTCTATCGCATTCCCAAACGAGCACAGCGACTATGCATGGATTGAATTTATGATAGCAGGAGAAATTGGAAGATCATTGTTCATACCAATTGTTTAGAAACTATGGACGGCCTTGCTCGGGATGGCGATACTAACAACCCCTTTAAAGATATTATTGAGGACAACTTGGTTGATAATTAACAGAGATTGACAAGTCTACTTCAGACATTCATATAGGAAACATCTCCCTTTACCTAATTATTTTGCCAAATTATCTCATTGTATTGATAGTAATTTTCTAATTTTTATCAACCTCCACCCAACCCTATGGTGTGCTAGAAGATGAGAGATAATGATTCAATATGAGACTCATATGGTATTTTAATTAGTAAATGAATGAAATCAGTTCTTACTTAAAAAATGGAGAACCATTGACTTATACATCACGTTACTCTTGGGAGGTTTTCCATATCCATACCATAACATTTTACTTAACCCAAGGGCGGACCTACTTGGTCTCCACTGGGTGCAGCCGCATCCCCTGACTTCCAGAAAATTAGGTATATATTCGTACTATGTGATTTATTTTGCACCCACTCATTTGCTAATTTTGAATCCACTGAATTTTTGTTCAAATTCTTTTCAAAAGATATTAATAATAAGTCTTATCTTTTCAAAAAATAGTTTATATCCCCTAAATCAGGATCATGAGTCCGTCAGGATCAAGAGTCCGCCACCGGGTCTTAACCGCTTGCTGAATATAAATTTCACACGTAGCCCTCTCAAGGAAAGCATCAATGTGATGAAGACAACCTCAAAGGAGAAAGTACAATACTAAAAGATAGCTTATAACGTGAGAACTGATAACACTCTCCATGCATGCATGATGCATACACAGAGTCCAACTCCAACCCTATCACAAAGCTTTTACGTTTACTCTCCATGTATGACATTTATCTAATTTGATTAGATTAAGAATGTTAGTTAATTTTGTTAATATAATATATTTTTCAAAACATTCAAATCATTTCCGTGAATCCCCTATTTCGCGCTCTTACATGATTATTATAAAAGGAGCATTAAGATGAGCAATTTCAGAAAAATATTGATAAAAATTAAAAATAAATCCTACATTTATTATCAATATCAACTCTCCAATTAAATCATACATTAAGGAAGATTTGAGTAGGTTTTAAGCCATAAGATCATACTTTATTATTTAAATTACCATAAACATAATATGTTATTACTTACTATCACAAGTTTACAAAGACAGCTCATTTATTTAAGGATCAAGTTATTAAAAGAAAATAGCACTCAACTTGTGAGGCTTTGGGACTCGTAACATGGTGATATATAGTTAGAAAGCTTCAAACATATACTCATAAGATGACCATTTAAAATCTATTCTGCTGAAATTGAGGAGTGGCGTTGCGCTGTTGGTTTCTAACCCCCCAATTTATTTTACAAGGTACGACAATAATGACAAGGGCTCAATCACTGGGTCTAAATAAGCCTACTGTTAATGTCACATTTAAGTTGGGAAATCAGTTTCATATTTTGCTTTCATTGTTACGTTATGGTTTAAATTAAATACACGATGAGCGCGATAGGTGGGAGGAGCTGTGAGGAAATTAGAAATATGATCAATGACAGATCATGGATCCCAAGTCCTTCTGGGCAACATGATTGATCTTTCCGGGGGGGAAAACCAGTAACTATAATCATATCGCATGAAACCATGCTAATCAAATCCATTTCAGAATATGATTATTATGAATAATCATTTCACTGTCATAAGCTGTTGAAAACATCCTTCTCGATGCCTTTCATTATTTGATGCATCAAGCAGGCAAAACCATTACCAACTTGAGGAAAACATGGATCAACATGTCTTCTTGTATCAGCTAACTTTTTCTGCAGCATCATTAATATTAATAAAACCATTGCCAACACTTTTACGCATATGACGCTTGCTCATTATATATCAAGCATCACTGATAAATCAGTTGATGAAAAGTGCGTGTGGATACAAATTTGGCAAATTCAATCAACTTCCACTTATCAAAAGTGGACAAAAAGTCGACTCGATTCAACTCTCTTAAATAAAAAACAATCAAACCAGTATGCTAAACAAACATTTCTTCACAAGTAAATAAATGAATGAACATAACTATTAATTTTTTGTTTTAAATCAGCACAAATAAATAAAAGTGAACAAGTTGTTATTTTACCAAACTTATAGCACAAAGGAATTTTTACAATTATCAGACAAGATTCACTATCATAGCCAAATTTTTCATAAGGAAAATCACAGAAAAAGAACCTGAAAAATGTAAAAGGACAAAAAGATGCTACATCATTTCAAAATCTTACAAAGGTGCGAGGCATCCTTTTGTCATTTCAAATTACTTACTGAAAACGAAACACCCTCTCCCTTGCTCACTCCTCTCCTCTCCCACCATTACACTATTTCTCTGTCGCACTAAACCTTTCTCATTGCCCATTCTACGAGTAAAACGATATGAAACAACTTGATATGAACTACCTCATTCATATGACAATAATTCATATTCGAATGACATGATAATTAGTATTTATAGTCGAAAGAAATTACCTCATTTGAATGAATAAGTAGGTCCATTGGAATGACCATTCCAAATTTCAATATACATCTATGTTCTTATTCGAATGTTCAGAAAATAAAAACTTCGTTCGAGTGAAGAAATGAAATATTTGGATGAGATGTTGAAATTAAAATATATCAGAGGAAAGAGCTCTTCATTCAAATGCATTATAAGTTCATTCAAATTACAATCAAATACGTAATACACATTTCAAAGTCTCATTCAGATATTCAGAAGATAATCAAACTATTTGGATGGGGATAAGAGAATATTTGAATATTCTGGATATCATCATTCAAGAGGGCATTTCGTTTCCGTAAGCAGATTTTTTTTAGTGACAGAATGACAATATGGTAATTTCCTTTAAATTTCGTAAATAACATATACATGTCTGGCATCTATGTGGGATTTTGAAATGATGTAGCACCTTTTGTATCTTTTTACGTTTTTCATATTCTTTTGCTGGGATTTTTCCTTGTTCGTATCGTAATTTAAAAAAGAGCAAAAAGAAAATAAAATGAGGCAAAAGCAGCCCTCAGGCCCACAATATTTATTAAATAAATTAATAAGCTCCCCAATTTTTGCTTTAAAAAAAGGCTTCCAGCTTGAATATTTCCTTTCACAATATACTACTTGCGACCCGTACGCTTGCGGTAAACTATAAGGCGAACAAGTTAATGTATTAACATGCTGCCAACTTGTGTTGCAGGGTAAGTTTCAGTATGAGAGTCAGTGGGCAATATTTTCTTTGCATGCAAAAATGATGTCGTTTAGGAGAAAGATATATTTTCTTTGCTTGGGTTGAATAAATTACATCTACAATGACTTTTTAATTGGTAATTACTTCATAGCCAACCAATATTCTGTTATAATCACTGGTTAATCTTATTTGACACATAATCAGACACTAAGAATAGACATATTTTACAATAGAAAATGGGTCCGATTAACCACGTTATTAGAGGTTAGTGCCTCTCAATAAATTCAAAGTGGGTGATATATGAACAATGTTTTGTGATAACAATATGAACAATGTTTTAATATTTATT